>ML803823.1:49610-74372 GCA_009831015.1 Picea engelmannii | reverse complement strand
GCGGATGCCTACCGTCTAGATCTGCTTGCCGCTTACCCCGGATTCCGGACCCCCCCCTCCGCTTAAAGGTAGAAAGGCGGGGGGGGGGGTCCGAAATCGCCTCGCAACCGTAGATCTGAGCACGCAGATCCTGGCCGCCTAGATCTTCCGCCAACTTATCCTAGCGCATTTGCACCCTAGGCTTAGGAAAAGTGGGTTTTTCACCCACCGCTTTGCATTTTACCCCGATACAAGAAATATCACTAACATTTGGCTCCATGGGGGATAGAGTCGTCCCTGTGATGCTCTAAGAACTCATTCCGCAGCATCAGTGCCTTGCTGTTGGGCTATGGAGATTATTAGGCCGTAAAAATAAAATGAAAACGGGAGAAAATACATGCTCGAAAGAGCTTATTTATATACACTCCTAATTCTAATAAAATATTTCACATGGGGATAGGTGAAAGCAGATTTCCACCATAGCCATTCAAGCAGCTTCCTGGATAGAAGCTCCTTCCTTATGTCAGTGATCATCAGCAGATGGTGTAACCGTGACAGCAGAATGGTTACACTCTTCAACTTCTCCTTACAGGCTGAAGTTGATATGAAACAGGGCGGCTTCAAGGCATAAGGGAAATACCACTCCATATATTCGCCAACAAGGTCATAGAGTGAGTGGCGAATTTCAGAAAATTGGCGACAGGCAGCCTCCTCTTCTACACAGTTGTTCACTTGTGGCTGAATAACTCTGCTAAGCACAGGTTGGTGGTGGACAATTGTCATAGGCTCATTGTTCTCAGGCGGTGGCTGCTCGCTGACTAGCTCCGGACATGAAATACTCTGCTTTCCTAGTTCAGTCTCCCCCAGGTCCGATTCGTATTCATCATAAATAGGGACCATGAGGTGGATCTCTTTGCTGATTGGATCTGAAAAAAGGGGAGATTGCTTCTCTGGTTCTCTTTCCTCTTCTTGTTGGCTCTCCTCCAGGTCAAATTCGTATTCATCGTAGATAGGACCCCCGGGTACATTCTGCCCTTCCTCATACTGCTCGACATCTTCTGAAAGGTTGAGGTGGATGATACCCTCGTGATAATTTTCTTTAGTGAGCAGAGGATAAGGTTCTGCGACCTGCTCTTGGAAACCTAGCATATCCAGCTCATACTCTGACCCGTAATTGTCATAAGTGGGTTGGCTTCTCTGATCAGCAAAAGGTGATGTGGGGTTCTGCTGCTCCTCTTCCAGATAATCATCAAAGTCGGGGGGGAACAGAGCTTCTCCAACTTGTAGAAGTGGGACTATCCCCCGCTCCTCCGCTTTGATCCCGAATGTAAACACATCGTGGGAAATATTGTGAAGGAAAAGAGAGAAATGTTCTTCCACAACTACCTCTTCATCACTTTGATCTGAGACATCAAGCTTAACAGGGGCAGATGCCAACTCATCTAATAAATCCTCAACAATATTTTCAAAAGGGTTTCTCAGAGCGTCTGCCTCAAGGACTGGAAAATCCTCTACACAGTCTTCGTGTTTCAACCCTTCTAATTGGGCAGAGAGATATTTCACCTGCTCTATCAGCTTACTCAGGGCGCCATCCTCCTCCTTGGGAACTTCATCACTTTCATAACCTGCCTCAGATGCAGATGAATGGGGAGGAGAGAGGACTGAGTTATGACTCAGGTTATCAGGATCCTCCTCACAGCTTTCTTCAGAAACAACTTTCTCTTGTATAGGGTTGTGGTATCCCTCACAACAATTATGACAAATTAACTCAGGGGGATACAACCCCTGAAAATAGGTGGTGAAAGATGCATGAAACTCCGAAAGTGAAGAAATGCTAGCAGGGGGTAAAGAATGATACCATTCACGAGCATCCCCTGCTAACGAGAACATGAACATTTTCAACAATACATCCTCATGATGTATCTCCCATTGATACATGAGTTCATGAAACTCCCCGAGGTGCTGAGCAGGGTTGTCCTCTTCACAGCTTCTAAAAATGGGCAAATAATCACCCCATTCATCTAGAGAGGGGACAACATTAGGAAAACCAGGAATAGTAGAAAAATCAAAAGGAGAAAACCTGCGAGCAAGGATTTTCTCCATATCGAACCAGTGGAGTCGCCAATCGATCCTTAAACCATGGAGTCGCCAGGTGAAAAATGTGCAGCTTCAAAAGTGTCTAGTCCTTGTTCACCATCAAAGGCCATATCTTAACATTATCGTTACCCCAGGAAACTTCTCAGGCTGAGAAAGCAGCCGTTGAAACCTTCTCGAGAAATCTCTTCTGGGTCAGCTTTTAGGTGTGCCAACAGTGGCCACAACTGAAACAGTAAAGTGGAAACAATGGAGTCGCCACAGTGGAGTCACCAGGTGCACAGCAGCAATCTCTAAGGGCTTTGATGTCTGATGCACCTTCAAAATCAGTTGATTGTTGTCGTTCTGCCCAGGGAAAATCTTCAACTTCGTCCCCGACAATGGCACCAGAAATGTTGGCGTTCGGAAGTCACTCCTGGATTGCTAGCAGGAGCAGAGCCCGAAGCCCATCAGATTTAATGTCACGATTTGTTTTAAGGGTGATCGAATGGAGGAAAGCTCAGAACGACAACATATCAGCTCAGAAACCAGACCAGGCATGCATGAAAGAGTGAGGTCTTGATAAACTCCAAACAGTGAGTCGTAGTAAAAGGGTGAGTAGGTGGAAGACTTACGCAGGAAGGGCACAATGGTCTATCACAGACATCAGGTATGCAACAGACTGAAGAAGAAATGCGTTCAAACACAAAATCATTTTATATTCAAACACAAATACCAGAGAATACAACGATGCCACAACAAATCCTTTATCGCAACAAGATTGTTAAGTCCACGTGAATCCTTCAACTGTGAACCCCCCAACAAAAGATGAAACAAAGATGGATAAGAAAGGAAATTGTTTGTTATAAACCAAGAAGTCTCAAACACAGAGGCATAACCAGGAAACCAGAGTATGGCTGAAACTATACAGTCGGGAGCTTAGCTCTACCATCGATAGATACAAAAATGCAAAAATGCCTACATATAATCAAAACAACAACAACAATGGAACCAAGAAAGTGCATTAAAAGCTTTGCGTCTGCATGGCTTCTGACACTCTGCAGCCGCAATCTTTAAATAATCGTGCAACTTGTGGAAGACGCGATAGATTTCTGACAGTTTATTCGGCGAATCGACGTGCCTTTAATTTACTGCAGGACGTCCTCGTAATGACGGAGACGATGTCTAACCACCCTCAACTGCCTCAATAACTGCTTCTTGGGATCGAGAACGGCCCAGCCAACTCAGCATTTCAGGATATGGAAGACTCCTCGCACTGCCACCTGGAATGACTGAATAGCTTGAGGGATAGGCATGGAGGCCAGCACGGAGGATGAGGTGCACGATAAGAGTAATGGTGTCAGATTCTGAGGGTGTGGAAGAAGTGACGAGAAGTGAGAAGGATGACATAGGATGATTCTTGGTGGGAGACATCAGGTGGAAGGGAGGAAGACAGGAAATAATGAATTCGCCTTTGGGTGAGAGGCTGACGTGGAACAGAATGGGACACATGGCAAGTAATGAGTGGACGGCGAGATGGAGGAAAGGGACCACCTGGACGGGACAAAGGACCCTGCCACATGGTCAGGTGGGGAATAGGTGGCAAGGAGGGAAATGGCGTAAGAGGCAACGCGACGTGGAAGGGGCCCGCAGGGTTAAATGTAGAAAGGCAGGGGGGTCCGGGATCGCCTGTGAGCCGTTGATCCGGGCTCTTCAATCGTAGCCGTCGGGAAGCTGCGCCTTCGATTCCGGACCCCCCCCCCTCCGCTTAAAGGTAGAAAGGCGAGGGGGGTCCAGAATTGCCTCTCGCGCCGTTGATCTGGGCGCGCGGATGCCTGCCGTCTAGATCTGCTTGCCGCTTACCCCGGATTCTGGACCCCCCCCCTCCGCTTAAAGGTAGAAAGGCGGGGGGGGTCCGGAATCGCCTCGCAACCGTAGATCTGAGCGCGCAGATCCTGGCCGCCTAGATCTGCCGCCAACTTATCCTAGCGCATTTGCACCCTAGGCTTAGGAAAAGTGGGTTTTTCACCCTCCGCTTCGCATTTTACCCTGATACAAGAAATATCACTAACACCTCCGAAGAGAGACATTGATTTCTCTATAAATTTGATGCATGGAGCAACTCTAGTTTCAAAAGATTCTTATAGAATGAGTATGCCAGAGCTGAAAGAGTTGCAATTGCAGCTTGAAGAGCTTCTGAAGAAGGGGTACATTCACCCCAGCGTCTCACCTTGGGGTAACCCAATCCTATTCATGAAGAAGAAGGATGGGACGTTGAGGTTGTGCATTGATTTTCGGCAGTTGAACAAGGTAACTGTCAAGAACAAGTATCCTCTGTCGATGATCGATGATCTTTTTGATCAGCTGAAGGGTGCGAAAATATTTTCGAAGATAGATCTCATATCAGGATATCACTAGGTAAGAATAAAGGATGAGGATATCAGCAAGACCGCCTTTAGAACAAGGTACAATCATTACGAGTTCACAGTGGTGCCGTTTGGACTGTCAAACGCACCTACTGTTTTTATGTGCTTGATGAATAGTGTATTTAGGGACTATTTAGACAAGTTTTTCATAGTCTTCCTGGATGACATCTTGGTGTATTCCAAGTCAGAGGAAGAGCATGAACAACACCTGAGGATGGTGTTGCAAGTGTTGAGAGAAGAGCAGCTGTATGCCAAATTGAGAAAATGCTCATTTTACCAAAGGCAGATCCATTACTTAGGGCACATTATTTCAGAAGAAGGGATCATTGTGGATCCTGAGAAGGTTGAGTCCATCCGAGAATGTTGAGCGCCAAGGAATGTGGCAGAAGTCGGATCCTTTATGGGTTTGGCAGGCTACTATATAAGGTTTATAACAGGGTTTTCAAAGATAGCTCATCCTATCACTTCCTTGCAAAGGAAGGAGAAAAAGTTTCAGTGGACTGAAGAGTGTGAAGAGAGTTTTCAGTGATTGAAGAAACTGTTAACCAACGCTCCAATCCTGAGAGATGCAAATCCAAATATGGATTTCGTGGTGTGCACAAATGTGTGTAAGGAAGGATTGGGAGGAGTTCTCAGCCAATATGGATTTGTAATCTGTTATGAGTCCAGGAAATTGAAAGAGCATGAAAGGAATTATGCCACTCATGGTTTGGAGCTGGCAACAATCGTCCATGCTCTGAGGAAATGGAGACATTACATCATGGGAAGAAGATTTTAATTGAGAACATGCCACAATGGTTTGAAATACTTGTTTGATCAGTCGAATTTAAATGTTAGACAAAGTAGGTGGCTATAATTTATGTGTGAATACGACTTTGATATCAAGCATATCAAAGGGAAGGAAAACAATGATCAGGGGATCAAATTTTGCTCAATTTTCAAAGTGCTCGGAATGCGACGAAAAAAGTGCCATTGCGTCCGTCTCGTCTTCTTGATTCTGGCGGTATATTTACTTTTGCAAACAGAGTCCGTATGGAGGAGATATCGCGATCTGTCTGCCAAGCCAAACAGGCAAAAATTTGGGATGTTGACTGTACCTGTCCGTACAGTCTGTATGGCCACATGGCAGGGCCATACCATCATGATGACATGGTAGAGGGAAGACGTGGCACATTTTTATTGGACGATTATCGACGAATACGGTGTTGACACGTGTCCGATTCATGGCAAATAATAAGGAGACACGTGGCCCAATGCATGGGCGCCACGTGTCCCCCATTTGTTTAGTTCATGTTGATATATAAAATGTAAACGGGAGTCCACGGGGTTCGACCCCGGGACCTTCCCCCCATATATAAACCTTATTATAACCGTCCGACCAATACGCCAAAGCTTGTGACTTGATATGTAACCCAACGCATTTCTTATAAAGTCATTTCAATATGAAAAAGGGCGGGGGTCGAGCCGGGGCTTAGCCCCGACCCGTAGTCATATGAAACGATATGTGACTATGTCGCAAGGACCCATGAGTGGCGTGAAATATATACCAAAGTTTTTATTGCATTGTATTCATATATGTATGCCGTTGTATATTATAGCGCGCGTTTGATAACCCATGGTTATATTATATGTGTTTGACCATATTGCAATGTGTACGCGCGGTTGTACTTTGTGCGGGAGTTACAATTGGTTGCACGGTTTTAAATGGTTCAACCACTTTTTCGCCGAGCCCAAGGTTGCATGGGCCATATGACCGAGTACCAAGGCGGTTAGGGGCTGGAGGCGCCTTAACCGTCCTACGGTTTGCATCGTTGGTGCGGTTGCGCCCGATGCCAAGTTTTTACGCTTAAATGAGCGTGTGAGCCAGGTTTGAAGCACAAGGGTGTGATTTGTAGAACCAAAGACAACAAAGTTGAAGGGGAAGACTTCAAGGAGGCTATCTTCTTCATTTTTCGACCGATTGAGGTGCCGAAAGAGCCCAGATAGGGGTTTTGGGATGCTGCGGAGCCATTGGAGCAGTCGGTTTGTCATTTTGAGCATTGTAAAGCATGTTTTTGAGCACTTTGAGCAATTTAATAATAATGATCCATTGGAAGCTGGACTAGGAGATGTAGCCCGGAGTGGGGTGAACTCCTTTATCAAGTTGTTGTGTTTATGTGCTGATGTTCAATGTTTTATGCTGCTGTATATGTGTATTTTTACATAAGTAATCCTTTATTATGTGTTGCAAATTGATCCGGTTGCTTTAAAACACATAACATTTCACTTGCAATAATTATTCAAGTTTTTCAAGTCTTCTTCATTTTTAGATCAAACAAGGTGGCTGATGCACTCAGCAGAAAGGTGCACAACTTGCATGCTACAACCATTAGCATGTACAGGACGGATATTAAGGATAGAATTTTGGAAGCTGCAAGTGTCGATTTGCAGTACAGATATTTGGTAGCAAAGCTACAATAGAGTGAAAGGCCACAGAAAAAGGAAAGTTACACCTTGGAAGATGATGGAATACTTCTGTACAAAAACAGAGTGTATGTACCCAATGTCCAGGAATTGAAACTGGCAATTCAAAAAGAAATGCATAATGTGACTTATGATGGACACCCTGGATATCGGAAGACTGTGGCAGCAGTCAAAAACCATTATTTTTGGCCGGGTATGAAGAGGGAGATCGCTGAATACATCACCAGATGTATGGAGTGCCAGAAATTTAAGGCAGAGCATAGGCACCCAACAGGGTTGCTGCAACCTTTATCCATTCCTGAGTAGAAGTGGGAAGTGGTGACGATGGATTTTATTATAGGATTTCCCAAAACGAGCAAACAACATGATTCGATGATGGTGGTGGTGGACAAGCTTGCAAAAGCTGCCCATTTTATTCCACTGAAAATCACTCACAAAGAAACAAATGTTGCTGATATCTTCTTAAAAGAAGTGGCACGCTTGCACGAAATTCCTAAGACGATTGTGTCTGATAGGGACCCAAAATTCACCTCGAATTTTTGGAAAGGACTGTTCAAACGATTCAAAATGAATCTAAATTATAGTACAACATATCATCCCAAGTCTGATGGATAGATAGAGAGGGTGAAAAGAGTAATAGAGGACATGCTGAGAATGTACGTGATGGACAAACCATCAAGATGGGAAGACTACCTGCATTTGGTAGAATTCGCCTACAATAATAGGTATCATGCATCATTGAAGATGAGCCCATTTGAAGTACTTTATGGAAGGAAGTGAAACACTCCAGTGAGTTGGGATAATCCAGCTGATAGAGTAGTAGTTGGGCCAGAGTTTCTTAAAGATATGGAAGACCAAATGATAAGAATTAAATAGAATTTGAAAGATGCCCAAGATAGGCAGAAAAGTTATGATGATAAGAACAAAACCCACAGAGAATTCAAAGTGGGTGATAATGTTTTCCTGAAAGTGAAAACTAACAGTAGTTCCCTAAAGCTGGGAAGTTGCGCCAAGTTGGCAACAAGATACTGTGGGCCTTTTGAAATCTTGGAAAGGATTGGGCCAGTTGCATACATGCTTGCATTACCTACATCTATGACTGTACATAATGTGTTTCATGTTTCACTGCTTAAGAAATATATACCTGATGCTAATCATGTTATCGACTGGAATGTGATTCAAGTGGAATCAGAAGGTGTCCTGCAAGTGCATCCTGTGCGCATATTGGATAGGAAAAGAAAACAGCTCCGGAATCGAGCCATAGAGCTTGTAAAGGTCCAGTGGACCTGGGACGGTCCTGAGGACGTGATGTGGGAGAATGAAGATGTTATGTGGGCAGAGTACTCACATCTTTTTGAAAATTTTGAAAAGATTGCAGATACAGTGTGAAGTTGCACTGAGGACAATGCATAAATAAGGGGAGGGGGATTGTAATGTCCCCAAGGCCGAGCCCTATTTTAAATCTTGTTTGTGAAATGAATTGTAAATATGTTTTAGAGGCTAGTGAGTCGAGTTTATATAAGCTAGGGGGCTTATGTGATTGTTAGTCCAGAGAGCCTAAGTGTTGAAGGCCAAGAGCCTGATTTTGTACATATATCCATGCAAAACATTAATAAAATATAAACAACACTGCGTGCATGTCGACACGATGAATGAGTGATGGGGGACTAAGCTTCCACAAAGTGGGAAAGGGATTAGGGGCTGGAAGGTGGGAAAAAGGGGCTAAGTGTGGAGCCTAAGGGCTTAAGTCTTGGGAACAATATTTTAATATTATTCCAAAGAGACATGTGAAAGTATATGTTTTTATCCTAAGTTTTTTTGGAATGACATGTGACTTCCAAATGGTGGGAGGAACGCATGCTGATGGAACGCATGCAGTTTCATGTGTGACAAGTTTCAACCCAAGTGCATGCAAATAAAACAGCTGAGACGAGCTGTGATGGGGGTTCCTCCTCCATTCTACCTGATCTTCTGAACCGTACATCGGATCCGACCTATGCAAGAGACTTTGTGCAATTCTGAAATTGTGGGAAAAGTCTGTGTTGATTTCGGGAAAGCTAATGCATCCTCTATCTGAGCAGATCAAGCCTGTGCATGAAGTATCTATCCCAAATCCATAGCCGTGAGACCATTCCGTCATTACTGAGCCTGTTGGAAAGCCTGTGAATGTTTTCCCCATTGGCTGTTGTGGCCACGTAGTGCTGGACTGCGTGCGGCTTGTTGGCTAGTTTGTACAACACTCTCTCTAGGTGAGAGAGGTGATTGAAGTGGAAGAATAGGTTGGTTTTCCTATGAGCGATTCTCTCCAGGTGAGAGAGTGCACAAAGGAAGGAGAGAACTCCTGGAAGGAACCCTGTAGTTTCCACAGAGCTCGGAGACTTCCGGTCTAGTCTGTTACTGAAACCTAAGGCAAGGGAGGTTAGTAGCTGAAGGAATGTCTAGGTGACAGAGAAGGTGTATACTCCTGGGGTGGAACAAGCATGTGGGGAAGGAGAGTCTGTGGGAAGTGAGTATGAGTGGTTCCTGGGAGAGAATTCCTTCTTTGTGACTGTGTGTTTTCCCTATAACCTCGGCCTAGCCTAGGATTCCTTACCTTGGGGTGGAGCTTAGTCCCAGCTCGGGGGTGACCCACTGTTGAGCTTGATAAGTAGTGTGGTCTAAGGCTAGGAGGCTCGTGGAAGGCCTGCACCTGGTTGGTGGAATTACCATAGTTTCAAGATAAGTATCAACTTATGTTAAATGTTATGTTTTGCATGCCTGTGATGCTTATATTTTATCATGTATTTTGTTGTGCAGATGAATTATTGTTAATGCCAGGAAATATTTGTGTTAGCAGTAATTCTTATGTTACTCTGAGTTTAAATGTGTTTCATTTGCTTAAATGCATGTCATATATATATAATTAAGTATGAGATTGTTATTCCGCGAGGTAGCGCCTGTCCGACAAGTGAAAGGGGGTGTTACAGTTTGGTATCAGAGTGTTATAGTAACAAAAAGGGTGTTACAGGTAGCATGTTTGTTATCCTCCCCACTCGGGTTCAATTCCCACAAAGTGGACTTTGGCCTGTTTTGATAAGGCTAGAAGATTAGATGCCCCCTGGAATAGAGGTTCCACTTCAATGGGTTTCAAAACGTCTCGAATTTTTCTAATTCATAAGTTTCTTGCTAGACGTTGGCTTGTGGGATGTTGGCACTAGCTTAGGGGTTATAGTGGTAGCCAACTGGATTTGAACCTAGACCTCGCTTAGGTAATCCTGATTGTGTTACTGATTCCTCTAAGTCTTAAAAAAAAGGTTATATCTTAAAATATAGTAGTGAATTCACCATCCACAATGCATTCAATTGTGCTTTTGTAAGGTCATTCAAATAAATTCATTGGCCTCCTCTATATACTTCAATTATTTTGGTACTTTTCCTCTCAAAGGTATGTGCCCAATAACTACTAAAGCACTTTTCTAGAATGTGACAAATGAAAACTATTAAAGATGGTTGAAATTTTTTGACATGTGGAAAGATATATGTTAAGTTTTAATGTTGTTATTAGGTTATTTCCAAATTACTTGAGCATTCAATGCATTTATAAAACAACAACATAAATAGGATCATTGAAAGAAACACGATCAAAAGGTACGCAACATTTTATCCTGGGAAAACCCTCACGGGGGAGAAAACCCAACAAAACCTTCCTCAATAATAGATTGTCAATACAATGCTAAGACTAAGACCAAAACACCAACAATAAACTAAGACCGAGGATGCGCCTCTCTTCTCCTTCCTCCTGCAACTGCAATTGCCTTCAAGATATGCGCACTAGATGAGTGAGTGTGAGTGTGAACAAGTGAGGCACTATCCTCACCTATAAATACTAGTTGAGGAGGCACTAGGCTTATGTCTCTTCACTTAGTAGGGCCGACTTCTTCTAGAAGTGGTTAAAACCACTTTATAAACACTAGGGGCCGACTTTACAAATACCACCATATAAATATGGTTTGACCAATCCAAAAAAGGGGATTTGATTTTAGACAAGACCTGACATGATCAATTCACAAAAGGGGATTTGATCTGTAAGATAATAACTCAAATAATATAATTAGAATATTCTTCGAAGTAACAATATTTCAACACTCCCCCTTAACGAGAAGGGTATTCTATTGACATGACCCAATACAACATCATCAGGAAAAGGAGAGGGAAACATCATCACCAACATCTAGAACACTAATTGACACATCTACAAATCATCAGAAGTTTTTCTCATCATCGATATCATCATCGTTCACAACACAAAGGAGTAACATCATCATCGTCATCAACAACATGAAGCTGAAACATCAACATCAACAACGTGACGCTAGAAAAACAACGTCATCAACAACATGAGGCTGTACAACAACATCAACAACAACACGAGGCTGGTACAACAACATCATCAACAACATGAGGCTGGAACAACAATATCATCAACATGTGGCAACATAATGAGGTAGGTACATCAAAACCAACATTTGTGGTGCTTTGATAGACCATCCTTACCAGGCCTTCAGGATATTCACAGGAATCATAAGTTTCCCTAGGATATAAAATCCTAACAAGCTACCACGTGGTACTATGAAAGACTGTCCTTACCGGACCTTACGGATATTCCTAGGAATCAAAAGATTCCCTAGGATATAAAATCCTAATGTAGCTACCGCTACTGACCATAACTGGCATATATGTGCATATGTACTCTGACAGACCGTCCTTACCAGACCTTCGGGATCTTCCCAGGGATGATCAATCCCCTAGGATATAAAATCCTAATGGAGGTACCCGTTGTTGGTCAAGATACCATAATATCATCAACATCACTCCCCCTTTCGAGGGAGGTCCTTTCAGACAACACCAATATTGTCTCGTAAGTATTCAAACTTCACAAAATCTGGAGGCTTGGTCAACACATCCGCAACCTGCTCATATGTGCCAACATATTGGAGCTTTACATCTCTCCTCTGCAACATATCATGGATGTAGTGATACCGGATCTCTATGTGCTTCGACTTATCATGGAACACTGGGTTCTTTGTCATTTTTATACAACTCTGGTTATCACATAGAATCATGGTAGATTCCATCTCCAGATCGAACAGACCTGTCAACAAATTTCGAAGCCATATGGTTTCACAATTGGCGGAACATGATGGAATGTATTCCACTTCTTTCGTGCTGAGAGAAATACTGGATTGCTTCCTGCTTTTCCATGAAGTCATGACTGGCCCCAAACTGAAACAACATCCTGAAGTGATTTTTTTTGTTTGAAGCACTTCCAACCCATTCTGAATCAGTATAAACATATAGTCTGAAGTCATGATCTCCAGTATAACATAGACCATAATCCAACATACCCTTAAGGTATCTCATCACATGCTTTGCAGCTACAAGGTGAACACATCTGGGTTCCACCAAATAATGACTCAAGGTGTTTACAAAAAAACATATATCTGGTTTGGTATTCATTAGATACATCAACAATCCAATAATCTTTCTGTATAGAATAGCATTAACCAACTCCGACGAAGTATCAACTAGGAGCTTCAAATTTGTTTCCATGGGTGTGTTCATGGATTTACATTCCAACATGTCAAATCTCTTCAGTATTTCAACTGCATACTTCCCTTGGTTAAGTAAGATCTTATCCATGCTCTACCAAACTTCAAGAGATAAGAAATAATGCACCAAGCCTAGGTATTTCATCTCAAACTTTGTAGCAAGCTTCTTCTTGCAATCAATGATGAGACTTTCTTCTCTAGTAAAGAATAAATCATCCACATATAGTAGCAGTATGACTGACTCATCATTCATAACCTTGAAGTAAAGGTTAGAATCAAATTTACTCTTGGTAAAGCCCAAGCTTGTCAGGAAACTATCAATTCTGCCATACCAAGCTCTAGGAGCTTGCTTCAACCCGTACAAAGATTTTTCAACTTGCAGACATGAGTCTTTCTATATTCAACTTCAAACCCTTGTGGTTGTTCTATATACACTTGTTCTTCAATAACACCATTTAAGAAGGTTGTTTTCACATCCATCTGGTGTAACTTCCACTTCATTTTAGCTACAAGAGCTATGATGGTTCTGATAGAAGTGTATCTAGCTACATGAGCAAATGTTTCTTCATAGTCAATACCTTTCTTTTGAGAAAAACCACGAGCCATAAATATTGCCTTATGTTTTTCAATACTTTCGTTTGTTGCATGTTTTATTTTGTATATCCACTTGGAAGATACCACATATTTTTTCTTTGGTGTGGGAACTACTTCCCATACATCATTCTTTATGATGGACTTGTATTCTTTTATCATGGCGTCCGTCCATTCTTTCTTCTGAACAAATTATTCAAAGCAAGTAGGTTCCTCTTCTATGAGATGATCACACATCAAGGCCATATAGCTGGAGAATGGCTTAGGTTTCTTACTTCATCTCATGGTTCCTTCTGGGGCACCATACTTCTTTGCATCTTGAATACGTTCTCTTTCCCAAGCTGTCTTTCTCTAGTGAGCGATCATCATATGGAGAGGTTCTTGCAATTTTATCATATCATGATCTTCTGGAATCTCCTCATCAGGGGTAACTATAACGTCCTTCACAGGTTCTATAACTCTGGGAGCTACTTCTTCAAGCTGCCATTACCTTGATATTTTGAGTGCTTCATATTCATCAAAGGTTACATCTCTGCTGATATCAATATGATGGTAACCTGGTATGTATATTCTGAAGGCCTTAGATACCTCATAGTATCCAACAAATATTCCCTTCTTTCTTGAAGGATCCAACTTAATTTTCTTTTCTTTTGGAATGTGTACAAATATTGGACAACCAAATATTTTTAGGTGGCTTACTTCTGGCTTCTTTCCGGTGAACATTTCTTCAGGGTTTTTGAATCCAATTGCACTATGGGATAATATGTTTTGGACATATACTGTTGTTCTTGTTGCTTCATCCCGTAAGTGCATTGGAATATATTGATCGTGAATCATAGTATTTACTGCTTCCATAATAGTTCTATTATTTTTTTTTGCTACACCATTTTGTTGAGGATTCTAAGGAGTGGTGAGCTCCCTCTTAATC
Source organism: Picea engelmannii (assembly GCA_009831015.1). Taxonomy (NCBI): domain Eukaryota; kingdom Viridiplantae; phylum Streptophyta; class Pinopsida; order Pinales; family Pinaceae; genus Picea; species Picea engelmannii. Next base: position 60,324 of record ML803823.1, on the reverse strand, counting down.
TTGACATCTATGAAAAAGTTTCCAAATTCATTTGAAGTGTACTCTCTTCCATTGTCTGACCTAAGTATCTTGATTTTCCTTTCAGAGAGGTTTTCTACCAAGGATTTGAATTCCTTGAACTTTCCAAGTACTTCATCTTTTGATTTCAAGAAATAAACCCAAGTCTTATGAGAGTAATCATCAATAAAAGATACATAGTATACATACCCACTTAAAGATATTGATGGCATTTGATCACATACATCTGAGTGGACAAGTTCCAAGATTCCTTCTGCTTTACTATCTCTCTTTGGAAAATGATTCTTTATGTTCTTTACTTGTGCACATCCCTTGCATACACCTTCATGATCAACCTTTAATTCTAGTAAACCTATATATGCCTTGGTTACATATGGTAAGGATTTGTAGTTGATGTGAGCTAGTCTTCTATGCCAAAGTTCACAAGGACTTTCGGTAGACTGAGTTAAGGCTACATTTGAGTGACCTTTTAACTTGTACAACCCACCTTCTTCCGTTCCAATAACAACTGCATCTTCTATAGTTTTTCCCTTAAGCCACATAAGAACTTCACCATCTATGAATGCAACTATGAAACCTTTCTTATCTAGATCCGAGATAGAAAGTAAGTTCTTTGTCAAACCTAGTACATAAAGTACATTCTTCATTCTCATCGGAGTTCCTGAATCAAGTTTGTAGGTGGATTCTCCCATTCCTTTGATAGGGTATTGATAATCATGTCCAAGTGAAACTTTCTAGGGGAATTCCTTTTTTGTAAGGCTAGAAAGAATGTCTTTCTGACCTACCATGTGCTTAGAGGCACTGCTATCTATGAGCCTAGTATCCTCTCTAGGTGTCACAGATCCTTAGAGGGCTGAAAATGAATCATAATCTTCAATCTCTTCTTTAGTCAACTTCTTGGGTGTCTCATCATCTTTAGGTGCATGAACATGATGCATTTTTTTTATTTCTCTTCTTGTATTCTTCCCTTCTAGTAGGACAATTTAGCAATGTGTCCCATCTTATCATAATGATAACATTGATAAGAGGAAAAATCTTTTCCCTTTCTTTGACCCTTATGATATTTCTGGAATCTCTTTGGAAGGTGAGATTCTTTATGAAAGTGGGTCTCCTTTTGAAAATGAGACTTTTCCTTTCCTTCTTTAGCATGAGTAGATAGGGATTGATCTTCATATCTTAATAGGACAAATTCTCGGTTGGCTACTCTTACTTCTTCTTGAACACATTCTTCCCATAAACTGTCAAATTGAAGTTTCTCTTTTCTTGCACAGATAGTTTGGATAAAGGCATCCCAAGCTCTTGTGAGACCATTAAGAGTTGTCATTATAAGTTTTTCTTCATCTAAGTTTTCTCCAATTTCCTCTAACTGTTTCTTGAATTGAGAAACCCTAGAGAAATAGTCTTGAATTGTTTCTCCTTTCTGCATCTTTGTATTCTTGAGTTGGGTTCTCAAGTTCATCTTCTGGTTGATGTTCTTTCCTTCATACATTCTGGTTAGGGAATCAAACATATCTTTTGGAGTATTTTTATTGAGGGATCTAGTGGTATTTAATGGAATATGCAATTACTCTTTTATCCCTAATCATATCCTTCTTGTACTTCTCTTTGGCTTCATCTTCTTCGGGTTCCGGTACATTTTATTTTATGAATTTTTCAAGGTCATTCTCTTAAAGAATGAGTCCAATTCTGTACTTCTAGGAACATAATTTTTCCACACCTTCTAACTTGTCAACAAGGTTGGTGCTTGCAGACATCTTGACCTGGAGCTAGGAAAATGACCAGAAAATGAAAGTGCTCAAAAAATAAATCTGAACTTACCAAGAGATGCATTGGGCTGAGGCGAGTTGGCTGGAGTTGACTGTTTCAAAAAATTCCAAGCTTTACCCCTTGAAACTTGATCTGCGCAAATTTGGACTTGTACTTCTGGTATTGGTTCTGGTTTCCTTTTTTTCTGGTACCAACCAAAACTACAGTTTGACTTTTTGGAGAATCTGGCCACTGGAAAAGTTTGCAGAAGATGCCAAAAGATGCACTAGGGAAAGTCACACTTCCCAAGATAGTTTTTGGTCAAATATTCCTCTTTAATAAAACGCCTTGATTTCCTTGTATGACAACAATGCCATTTTTAAATACCCAATGAAAGAAACTCTATTCAGTTAAGCTCTGATACCATGTTAAGTTTTAATGATCTTATTAGGTTATTTCCAAATTACATGAGCATTCAATGCATTTCTAAAACAACAACATAAAGAGGATCACTGAAAGAAACACAATCACAAGGTACACAACATTTAATCTCGGGAAACCCTCATGGGGGAGAAAACCCAACAAAAACTTCCTCAATCATAGATTTCCAATACAATCCCAAGACTAAGACCAAAACACCAAGAATAAACTAAGACTAAGCATGCACCTCTCTTCTCCTTCCTCCTACAACTGCAACTTCCTTAAAGCAATGTGCACTAGATGAGTGAGTGTGAATGTGACCAAGTGAGGCACCATCCTCACATATAAATACTAGTTGAGGAGGTGCTAGGGTTATGTCTCTTCACTTAATAGGGATGGATTCTTCTAGAAGTGGTTAAAACCACTTTATAAACACTAGGGGACAAATTTACAAATACCACCATATAAATATGATTTGACCAATCCAAAAAAGGGGATTTTATCTTAGACAAGACCTGACATGATCAATCCACAAAAGGGGATTTGATATGTAAGATAATAACTCAAATATAATTAGAATATTCTTCGAAGTTACATTATTTCAACAATATAAGCATGAAGAATCACTAGGGTGATGATGGTCAATAGGGATACATTAATTCCAATACATCATGATTGGTAAGGAAATTGATCATGCAAGCATAAGAAATTCACCAATGGGATTGAAAAGCTAATCCACCAGTATTTCCTGCTCTAATGCTTGAAACATACCTATAGCGTTTGCTTCCTTGGCATATGAATGGTTCATATCCAACTCCTTGCAGATAGTTAATTAAAATAATCAGTCCAAAACAAAATTTTAAAAATGGTAAAAAAAAGGAGGGCAAGCCAAGGAAAGGTGCATAGATAATCAGAAAAAATAATAATAATTAGAACTTGTACACTACATAAAAATTATGAAAATAACTTCAATAGAAGAGTGACTTTCCCCCACTGAGTGGATCACAAAAAGAAACACATTACTAAATGTCGACTTTATGCCATTTTTATGGATATAAAAGCTCCCCCCAAAGAATCATCTAAGAACAATTTGTTATCTTCACACATGTCAATCCATTAATGATTCTCCCTACAATTGCATTATAGTTCTTGACATTGATGAATGAATGATTCTAAAAACAATCTTAAATCACGTGCTACATGTTTATGAGGTGGATAAGATTGTGCTTCGTCATCTGATCCCTCTTAATGCATAAATGAAGTAAAGATAGATGCCATTCATCCTAATCTTGTTGATTGTTGAGAAATGTTAGGATCCTTCATTATGTTTTTTGACAAAATATTAAAAATAAATTAGCTTGTTTGCAAGTAAAATCAAATGAAAAAGGTGCAACAACTGTAAGGAAAAAAATTGTATACTACAAGGAAAATGAATACCCATTCATATAGAGATCAACAAATATGGGAGAAGTGATCTCAAGCCTATGGTGTTTTGTACACTCTGAAGGCCTCTAACCACCATCAATAACATAAATATTTCCGACAGAAGATGAATACATATGGCATCACAACATCTATCATGTCGCTGCCTCCATTTAAGTGAGCACACCTATAGATTTTCCCTTATTTTTCATCATATCAAATCAATATGGATGGATGGTCGAGGGGGATAGACCTAGTTCTTATGTGGAAGATTTGATGATGAGCAATATTATTGTTTCATTTGATGGTTAGAAAAATATAGTGAAATAATTTTGAAAATACAAATGCCATGTGTCTTCCTTATCTCCACTGGCCGCTAATATTTTTATGGAACATTTTGAGACTTTATCTTTAAACAATTTTCATCTCAAACCTAAGTGTTGGGCCTTATGGCCATCCCTCTTTGATATATTTCTTTAACCATATTAACAACACTTCCCCCCATATCCAATTTACTATGGAAGTAAAAAATAATAATTCTATTCTCTTTTTGGATGTTCTTATCTTTCATCTTCCCGATGGATCCCTTACCCACCAAGTTTATAGAAAAAAGATTCATAATTATAGATACCTTCATGACCATTCTCATCATCATCCAACCCAAAAATATGTTTATAGATACCTTCATGACTTCTCAATTCCATGAGAAAAAAAAAAGCCTACTTGACTAAGGCCTTTATGGCCAATGGTTACTCTATCTCTCAAATCAACAAACCTTTTGCTTGACCCACAATCCCAAATTGAAAAACTCTACCTCTTCTTCCCCGCCTCGAGCTTTCATTTCTCCTCCCTATATCCAAGGAACTACAAATCATATTTCTAAAATTTTGGCTAAAAGAAATGTCAAAACCCTCTTCAAACCTTGCAAAGCTCTCATTCTCTTCCGTATATACAAGGAAACAATGATCATATTTATAAAAAAATTGCTAAGAGAAATATCAAAACTCTCTTCAAACCCTGCAAAATCCTAAAATAATTATTAGGATAAATCTGACCCGATGCTTGGCCCATGAGTTTAACAAATTCCTTGCTCCTGTGGAAAATCATACATAGGTCAAACTGGTGGATCTTTTAAATACCATTTTAAAGAGCATACAACTGACACAACCCACAATGGTATCTCCAAGTCAACTATTGCCAAACAATCCTTCAAATCTAAACACCCATAATGGTATTAGCCCCTTATCACTTTTTTCACATGATTCCAGAAGGGTTGAAAATTGAAAAACATCCTAATAATTTTAATTGGGAAGATGACTACAAACTTAGCCAATCTTGGAAGCCCACCATTCATTGTCTTAGTCATGAGGCCTAATCGCTTGATAATTTTCTTTAACTAATTCTACTCTTTCTGAACCTCCTTTGGTTTTTGTTTCTTTGCCCCCATCATTCTCTTGATTGACCTTTATTTTCCTTTTAATCTAGTTATACATTTTCTATTTATTACTATTTATTCCATTGAAGTTTTCCTTTCTCTGATCCTTTTACTTCAATTGATATTTAATGTATCCTTTATAAAATGTTCAAAAAATGCCTCTTTTATTATACTATTATTTTTGTTATCTCATTTTAATAAAGCTACCCTTATTTTTTAATATATTATCTTATCCTTTATTTATAACATGTATTCATCTTTGTTTTCTTCAACGACCATCTTTTAATCTTTTCTTTAAAACTATACCTTAGCATTATTTTCTAACATCTAAGCTTCTTTTGTCCACGAGGTTGATGGGTGGAGTGTCGAATCGAAATCAAAACTTTGGACGTTTCAAAAATTCTTACATAATGTATATCAAGTTATGATATTCAACCATGTAAAAACACTTTTTTTTTAGTAGGAAATGCTAAATTAACATTTTTTTAAGTAAAATACACCAAGATGGGGCGACAACTATTGGGGTCGACGACTCCCACATGGAGTTTCCAACTGCCAATGTGTAGACGTAAGGATCATGGTCAACACACACTTCGACATCGACCGATGCAAATAGTGGAAAAGACAACAATTAATTCAGTTTGACGCAACAATAGGTAATGGAGTTACGACGGGGCTGGTGTGAGGTGGGAACACTGGAGATTTAAAGAATGAGAATGCTTAAGGAGTACCATGCCAGTACAAATTGGGTGATGAGAAGACATGGAATGGTACATGATCAAGGGTGAAGGATGCAGTTAGTTACTCATTGTAGTGTATCTAGAGAGGTAATGGGTTGGGCCGAAGGACCCATTGTGATAATAGTGGAGGCTATTCAATGTAAGGTGGACTAGGTCCACTATATTATTAAATAAGGCCACTATGGTAGTGAGATATATTGGTAGTTAGATATATTAGTATGAACATAATAAATGTAAGAAGACTTAATAGAAGGTTCCTCCTCTAGAATGTTCTTAGGTGGTTGGTAGCACTATATAAAAAGGGTTCAAGCAATGCAATGGGGACATGAAGAGAAGTTTTGTATTTGGAGCATTTATCTCATTAGGAGGTTGCCCCCTTGAAGAGGCAAGTGAACAAGAGAGGATCCCTTCCATAATAGGATCCAATGTATGGTGTTGTCCTACCCTAAGGTTTGATAATAATAAAGTGTGTAATTTTCTATATTGTCTTTGAATATTTGTGGTTTTTGTATTTTCAAAATTTGGTACTTAACAAGTGGTATTAGAGCACTTTCTTCGACCACATAATTTTTTTTTTTTTACTTTGCATATTTTTTCCAAAAGATAAAAGAGGGTTGCGACACTCCAAACAAATTATGTAGATTTCTATGTGGGATTTTTAGAAACTGGTTGTATATATGAGTTACTCTCGAAAAAACAACCAATTTAAAAAAAAAAAAACAATTGTTCGAAACAAAGTCCGGAAAGTGAAATTATCATTATTTTAATATCTGCTTATTTTCACGGTATTTCTGTGGATGACTGTGTGATTTTGATGATTTATGTAGCACTTGGGGGCCTAATTTGCAAAAATAAATTACATATTTGAGTTCCTATTTCAAAAGCATCCCATTTAAAAAAAAACATTTGAATCGGAGCTCTGGAAGTGCAAATATTGCTAATTTAAAATCAACCACTTTTTAGGGTCTTCATGACGACAACGAGACTACAGAGTTCATTACTTTTGACAGGGTGCTCAGATTGGTACCATATCAATGCCAATGGATAGTGCATTTTAATATTTTTCTTTTGATATATTATATGTGGTGTTTCCAATGGATATTCAACTCCTCATGGGATTTCAACGACAGTTGAAAGATTTTTGGGCAAAACTCAACAAAGAATTTCACATGGTGAGACATGTCCTCAAGACAAGTGTTCAAGAGTTGACAATTGCAACACAAGAGAGGTCTGTTATGCAGGGAATCGTGGATGAATATAATCAGGAAGCCTATGCTTGGTATGATTTTGAGGCCGATTGTGATGATGGGTATATGGGTAGTTGTCATTTTTGGGATGACAACCACTTTCATATTTTATATGATGACTCTACTCCACCTTATGTAGAGAATGTCAATGTGACAAATACAAAGCCAATTATGACTTCCAATATCTCGTTTGCATATTCTACAGTGGTATTGTTCCTTCTAGATTCAGCTTCGAACCTTTCCAACTATGTGGATAGATATACATATTTGGATCCACATGATCAGTGTAGATATTTGGAGCATCATTTGCAACCGGTTCCTGAGTTCCAATATCTTCAGCATGGAGTTCACATGAGAACTTGGACATGGGACCTAGGTTTATAGTGGTGATTGGACTACTTCAACATTTCTACATGGAGGACGACCGTCCAGGTCTAGGAATACGACAAGAGGAAGCTAAGGACATGGAGCAATGCATCCATGCAACATGTTGACGGGTTTGAGCTTTGTTTTTTTCTTTTCTAAATTTTTTTATTTATTTTTGCTAGTTGAACAGTCACGAGGGAGCCTGTAATTAAATCCCTAGTTTGAAGTTTGTAATGGTTAAAGCTAAAGAGAGTATAAACACTCCTAGTTATGGGTATAGTAGTAAAATAACTATTCTCTCAAAGATAGACTCTGATAATATAAAAACAAGATCAGGGGTCTGGTGTCCGACATGGGAGACCCCCGGTAAATAGCCTATATTTTGTGATTGTATATAATAGAAAATCTTGGTCCTTTTTCACTTCAATTTTTTTTTAAGTAAAATAAGTTATTTTGGAGTTATTGCACTACTCTATCACAATTCCTTAAATTTTGAAAAGTAGGGAATACAAATTGGAAAAAGAAAATCAAAATGTGAATAAGGAGAAAAATAGAAGTAAACATAATAATGTGTTGGAAAGAGCATTATGTGTATCAAAATCAATCGACATTCGCTCACTCCATTTTTTCCTTGTTCCTCTTCTCTCAATGTGCCTAAATACTAATAGAGCTAGCTGGTCAATCAATGTTTTACTATTCCCAACTCAGGTTTTCCATTTTGCTATTTCTTTTTCTACAAAAGGTCCATTCCATTTCAGTGGCCAAATAAAATATTATTATACTAAGGATCAATTTAGGAGAATATAAAGTTGTTAGTTTGAATGAAAGTTTCAAAACATCTCAATGGTCATCAATAGATTTAGAGTGATATGGGTGATTCATTGGGCGAATCAATACATATGCATTTTTAAGGAAAATGTGTAGCTGTAATTGTTGATGTTATATCCACTAACTAAAAAACTTGGGTATTCCACTTTATCTCAAACCTTCAAGTTGTTGTTCATACACTGATTAGTCTTATATGATTTAATGAGTATTAATGTAGTGGAGATGGATGTGTTGTGTAGCCTTTCATACATGATGATCATTAAATCATGTATTCTGGAGTCTCCTACATAAAGTGGGATTTAATTATCGAGTGGGATTCTATAATACAATGGAAATTAAAGCAAAGTGTAACATGTTATGTTGTTTGTAGCTTAACTTGCAACAATGTTTCAACATGGATCAAGACACAATCTTTGCTTCTTCTTCATCTTCTTTTTCTGAAAAACATCTATTAAAAACTTTGGAAGAAAGATATGCCTAATTCCAAGGATGACCAAGTTATTGAGGAGATGATGTTTATTTTCACTTCAGTGAGACAATTACACATAAATTGTAAAAAATGAGTTAGTACAAGTCAACAAGTACACAAAAATTTGAAAAGTACAAAATAAGTTTGTCACTTATAAGTTCCAATGATTATATACAACCATAAACCCAATTGGCTTCCATAATAGTTGAAGATTTTAACATTTAGGATGATCAACTAATTAAAAAAATGAAATTCATTTGCACATTATAGACATGGAATTCATTTACACTAAGAAAGAAAAATTGCCCAATTTAAATTTTCAGAAGGAAAATGAAAATAAGAAAAAAGTATTTACTTTCCAAATTTTCAACTACTTTAATAATAGCTAATAGCTGCCCACATTATTTAATCATTATGGTCATTAAATAATTTAAATTTTCAAAAGGAAAATGAAAATAAGAAAAAAGTGTGTACTTTCCAAATTTTCAACTATTTTAATAATAGCTAATAGCTGCCCACATTATTTAATCATTATGGTCATTAAATAATGTTAAGAGGTTTTTTTCCAAGTGGAAAATTTCTAAATTCTTAAAAAGAAAAATCTAAAAACAAATAAAAACTGCTAGGAAACTAGAAATATTAGCATACAAGTATAATTTAATAAATGAAAATCAAAGATCTAAAATAAACTTCAACTTTCAAAAATATAAAAGTCTGTTGAGGGTGAGAGAAGTTGTTCTTAGAAGAGAGTAAGAAAGAGAGGGGCCCCTCATTTGTTATGCTCACGATAGATATGTTTGTAGCTAAGATTTTTAAAAGAGAGATGTAGTAGTCTAATTCTGTCCTTCCAAGCTAAGAGAGAGATAGCTTGTAGGTCGCCCCTGTTGCTCAACCACTCGATAATTATTCTGGAGTCTCCTAGAATTTGGAGGGCTTCAATGTGAAGTCTGGAAGCCAAAAATAGCATGGCCCAGATGCCCAATAATTCTACCTTGGTGTTGGTGCCCGGACCATAGTTGAAGATCCATTTATAGAAAGTGTTTTTTGAGATTCTGATCAACCCTCCAGTGCCACTGTGGGTGCCATTTGTTTGCCTGCTCCATCGAACCATCATGTAGAGGTGGTGTCTATGTCACGTTTATGTCAGAAGCCTTCTTTGTTTGCTGCGATCTTGGATTTTTAAGGTGAAGATCATTCCAAGTTTTATAAATTCCAAGCTTTTTGTAAGCAACAAAGCTCGAGGAAGGGATCTCATTTTCAAAGATTGTTTTATTTTTGTCGAGCCAAATAGACCAATAGACCAAGGATGAAAGATGCATGTGATTGTGTTCCTTATGGGACCAAAGATTGAAACAATCTGAGAGAATAGACCCGTCCCAAATGGTTTCAAGATTTAAAACCAAGACAATTTTAACCCAGACTTGTCTGGGGAAAAGACACTTGATAAAGAGATGATCTGCAGTTTCTGAGTTATTATGTCACAGCTGCCAGATATTTGAGCCAGTCACAGTTTCAAATGTAAAAATATATTACACTTCAGCTATAATGAGAAAGTTAGTACATATTAAAAAAACATAAATTACCTAGATAAAATATGCATACTGCCTGAACTGTAATGAGGAGGAGTAGTGTGCCTAAAAATACATAAAAAAACAAGTGGATTTTTTTATTATCATAATACCTAAATTCAAATGGAATAACTGAGAAAAATAAAAGCATAAACCAAAATGGAGTTCTAAAATTAAAATGAATAAAAAAGTGGATGAAATTTATACTTAACACTTTAAATATAGGTGGAAAAGCACCAGATTGAAAAACGTAGAATGGAAAAATATAGGTGGAAAAGCACTAGATTGAAAAATGGAGAGGCATAGGGGACGAGGGATCAAATTTGAAGGGAAGGGTTATATTTCTAATTGAAGGGCTAACTTTATTGCAACCCTTGTAAATTGACATGTTAAAATAAATTATTCTTTTCATATGAAAATGAAAAAACAATTAAAATTTCACCCATAAAATAATT
>ML803823.1:16361-38662 GCA_009831015.1 Picea engelmannii | reverse complement strand
TTATTTTATAAATCTGATTGTGTTGGGAATGGTATTTTGTTTGATGGTCTTTACTGCATTAATTTACAAAACAATGTCATTTATGATTCAATGCATGTTAACACTGGCACTAAAAGATGTGTTATTAATGATGATTCCTCTAATCTATGGCACCAAAGACTAGGTCATATCTCCATAGAAAGAATTAAAATATTGGTAAATGAAGGGGCACTTAATACTCTAGATTTTACTGATTTTGAGACTTGTGTAGATTGCATAAAAGGAAAGCAAACCAACAAGTCAAAGAAAGGTGCTCATAGGAGTTCGGGCATATTAGAGATCATACATACTGATATATGTAGTCCAGACATGGACTCACATGGTCAGAGATACTTCATCTCTTTTATAGATGATTACTCATGATATATGTATCTCTACATGCTTCATAATAAGAACGAAGCATTAGATGCCTTTAAAATATTTAAGGCTGAAGTAGAGAAACAATGCGGCAAGCAAATAAAGATCGTGAAATTAGATAGAGGTGGAGAATATTATGGTAGATACACAGAAGATGGACAGGCACCTGGGCCATTCGCAAAATTTCTTCAAGAGCATGGGATTGTTGCCCAATACACCATGCCTAGTTCACCCGACCAGAATGGTGTAGCAGAAAGAAGAAACCAAACATTATTGGACATGGTGCAAAGTATGCTTAGCAGCTCCAGTCTTCCTAAATCCTTGTGGATTGAAGCACTTAAGATGTCAGTGTATATATTAAATCGAGTTCCAACCAAGGTTGTTCCTAAAATGCCATTTGAATTATGGAAAGGTTGGAAACTGAGTTTGCGACATATGCACATTTGGGGATGCTCGTCTGAAGTGAGAATATATAATCCACAAGAGAAGAAGCTGGACCCAAGGACCATTAGTGGGTATTTCATTGGATATGCTGAAAAGTCTAAAGGTTACAGATTTTACTGTCCATCTCATAGCACTAGGATTGTGGAATCAAGAAATGCAAAGTTTCTTGAAAATGACTTGAACAGTGGGAGCGATCAAACCGGGAACATAGTTTATGAGAAGGATCATTCAGAATATCAACCTTCCACCCCAAGTGATAGATTGGTTATTGTTCACATCACCCCTCAAGTACAAACTGGTGTCGAACAACCAATTGTTGAAGTTCCACAAGCTGCTGATGACATTCCAGTAGATCAGGTAGTTCAAGAGTTCCAAGAAATTTTGAACAACGAGTTGAACCACATACTTCTCAGGAAGATGGTGGTACAACATTAGGAAGATCTACTAGACCAAAGAGATCAACAATTCCTGATGATTATGTTGTGTATCTGCAAGAATCTGACTATAACATTGGAGCCAGAAATGATCTCGAGTCCTTTTCACAAGCCATGAGTTGCAAAGAATCATAATTATGGTACGATGCCATGAAGGAAGAGATGAATTCTATAAATAATAATGAAGTATGGGATCTTGTTGAGTTTCCTAATGGTGCAAAAGCCATTGGATGTAAATGGGTCTTTAAGACAAAGAAAGACTCATTGGGAAACATTGAGAGATACAAGGAAAGACTTGTTGCTAAAGGATTCACTCAGAAAGAAGGAATCGACTACATGGGGACTTTCTCTCCTGTATCTAAGAAAGATTCCTTGCATTTAATTATGGAATTAGTAGCCCATTTCGAATTGGATTTGCAACAAATGGATGTGAAAATGACAGTTCTTAATGGATATCTAGAGGAGGAGGTTTACATGAAACAACCTGAAGGATTCCCCTCTAGTGATGGCTCTAGTGATGGTGAGCAATTGGTTTGCAAACTCAAGAAATCCTTATACGGTTTAAAACAAGCATCCTGCCAATGGTATTTGAAATTCCATAATGTAATTTCTTCTTTCGGTTTTGTAGAAAACATTATGGATCAATGTATGTACCTGAAAGTTAGTGGGAGTAAAATTTGTTTTCTTGTTTTATATGTGGATGACATTTTGTTTTATGACTGTGTGTTTTCCCTGTAACCTCAGCCTAGCCTAGGATTCCTTACCTTGGGGTGGAGCTTAGTCCCAGCTCGGGGGTGACCCACTGCTGAGCTTGAAGAGTAGTGTGGTCTAAGTCTAGGAGGTTTGTGGAAGGCCTGCACCTGGTTGGTGGAATTACCACAGTTTCAAGATAAGTATAAGCTTATGTTAAATGTTATGTTTTGCATGCCTGTGATGCTTATATTTTATCATGTATTCTGTTGTGTAGATGAATTATTGTTAATGCCAGGGAATATTTGTGTTAGCAGTAATTCTTATGTTACTCTGAGTTTAAATGTGTCTCATTTTCTTAAATTCATGTCATATATATATAATTAAGTATGAGATTGTTATTCCGCGAGGTAGCGCCTCCCCGACAAGTGAAAGGGGGTGTTACAGTTTGGTATCAGAGCGTTACAGTAACAACAAGGGTGTTACAGGTAGCATGTTTGTTATCCTCCCCACTCGGGTTCAATTCCCACAAATTGGACTTTGGCCTATTTTGATAAGGCTAGAAGATTAGATGCCCCCTGGAATAGAGGTTCCACTTCGATGGGTTTCAAAACGTCTCGAATTTTGCTAATTCATAAGTTTCCTGCTAGACGTTGGCTTGTGGGATGTTGGCACTAACCTAGGGGTTATAGTGGTAGCCAACTTGATTTGAACCTAGACCTCTCTTAGGTAATCCTGATTGTGTTACTGATTCCTCTAAATCTTAAAAAAAAGGTTATATCTTAAAATATAGTAATGAATTCACCATCCACAATGCATTCAATTGTGCTTTTGTAAGGTCGTTCAAAGCAATTCATTGGCCTCCTCTATATACTTCGATTATTTTTGTACTTTTCCTCTCAAAGGTATGTGCCCAATAACTACTAAAGCACTTTTCTAGAATGTGACAAATGAAAACTATTAAGGATGGTTGAAATTTTTTGACATGTGGAAAGATCTATGTTAAGTTTTAATGTTGTTATTAGGTTATTTCCAAATTACTTGAGCATTCAATGCATTTATAAAACAACAACATAAAGAGGATCACTGAAAGAAACAAAATCAAAAGCTATGCAACATTTTATCTTGGGAAACCCTCATGGGGGAGAAAACCCAACAAAAACTTCCTCAATAATAGATTGTCAATACAATGCTAAGACTAAGACCAAAACACCAAGAATAAACTAAGACTGAGGATGTGCCTCTCTTCTCCTTCCTCCTGCAACTGCAACTGCCTTCAAGATATGCGCACTAGATGAGTGAGTGTGAGTGTGAACAAGTGAGGCACTACCCTCACATATAAATACTAGTTGAGGAGGCACTAGGCTTATGTCTCTTCACTTAATAGGGACGACTTCTTCTAGAAGTGGTTAAAACCACTTTATAAACACTAGGGGCTGACTTTACAAATACCACCATATAAATATGGTTTGACCAATCCACAAAAGGGGATTTGATCTTAGACAAGACCCGACATGATCAATTCACAAAAGGGGTTTTGATCTGTAAGATAATAACTCAAATAATATAATTAGAATATTCTTCGAAGTAACAATATTTCAACACTCCCCCTTAACGAGAAGTGTATTCTACTGACATGACCCAATACAACATCATCAAGAAAAGGAGAGAGAAACATCATCACCAACATCTAGAACACTAATTGACACATCTACAAATCATCATAAGTTTTTCTCATCATCGATATCATCATCGTTCACAACATGGAGGAGTAACATCATCATCATCAACAACAAAATGAAGCTGAAACATCAACATCAACAACGTGAAGCTAGAAAAACAACATCATCAACAACATGAGGCTGGTACAACAACATCAACAACAACATGAGGTTGGTACAACAACATCATCAACAACATGAGGTTGGAACAACAATATCATCAACATGTGGCAACATAATGAGGTAGGTACATCAAAAACAACATTTGTGGTACTTTGATAGACCGTCCTTACCAGACCTTTGGGATATTCACATGAATCATAAGTTTCCCTAGGATATAAAATCCTAACAAGCTACCACGTGGTACTATGAAAGACTGTCCTTACCGGACCTTAGGGATATTCCTAGGAATCAAAAGATTCCCTAGGATATAAAATCCTAATGGAGCTACCGCTACTGACCATAACTGGCATATATGTGCACATGTACTCTGACAGACCATCCTTACCGGACCTTCGGGATCTTCCCAGGGATGATCAATCCCCTAGGATATAAAATCCTAATGGAGCTACCCGTTGTTGGTCAGGATACCATAATATCATCAACATCACTCCCCCTTTTGAGGGAGGTCCTTTCGGACAACACCAAGCTTGTCTCGTAAGTATGCAAACTTCACAAAAGCCAGAGGCTTGGTCAACACATCTACAACCTACTCATATGTGCCAACATATTGGAGCTTTACATCTCTCCTCTACACCATATCATGAATGTAGTGATACCAGATCTCTATGTGCTTCGACTTATCATGGAACAATGGGTTCTTTGTCATTTTTATACAACTCTGGTTATCACATAGAATCATGGTAGATTCCATCTCCAGATCGAACAGACCTGTCAACAAATTTCGGAGCCATATGGTTTCACAATTGGCAGAACATGATGCAATGTATTCCACTTCTGTTGTGTTGAGAGAAATATTGGATTGCTTCCTGCTTTTCCATGAAGTCATGACTGACCCCAAACTGAAACAACATCCGAAAGTTCTTTTTTTGTCTGAAGCACTTCCAACCCATTCTAAATCAATATAAACATACAGTCTGAAGTCATGATCTCCAGTATAACATAGACCATAATCCAACATACCCTTAAGGTATCTCATCACATGCTTTGCAGCTACAAGGTGAACACATCTGGGTTCCACCAAATATTGACTCAAGGTGTTTACAACAAATCATATATTTGGTCTGGTATTCGTTAGATACATCAACAATCCAATAATTTGTCTGTATAGAGTAGCATTAACCAACTCCGACGAAGTATCAACTAGGAGCTTCAAATTTGTTTCCATGGGTGTGTTCATGGATTTACATTCCAACATGTCAAATCTCTTCAGTGTTTCAACTGCATACTTCCCTTGGTTAAGGAAGATCTTATCCGGGCTCTACCAAACCTCAAGACCTAAGAAATAATGCATCAGGCCTAGTTCTTTCATCTCAAACTTTGTAGCAAGCTTCTTCTTGCAATCAGTGATGAGACTTTCTTCTCTAGTAAAAAATAAATCATCCACATATAGTAGCTATATGACTGACTCATCATTCATAACCTTGAAGTAAAGGTTAGAATCAACTTTACTCTTGGTAAAGCCCAAGCTTGTCAGGAAACTATCAATTCTGCCATACCAAGCTCTAGGAGCTTGCTTCAACCCGTATAGAGCTTTTTTCAACTTGCAGACATGAGTCTTTCTATATTCAACTTCAAACCCTTGTGGTTGTTCTATATACACTTGTTCTTCAATAACACCATTTAAGAATGTTGTTTTCACATCCATCTGGTGTAACTTCCACTTCATTTTAGCTGCAAGAGCTATGGTGGTTCTGATAGAAGTGTATCTGGCTACATGAGCAAATGTTTCTTCATAGTCAATACCTTTCTTTTGAGAAAAACCACGAGCCACAAATATTGCCTTATGTTTTTCAATACTTTCGTTTGTTGCATGTTTTATTTTGTATATCCACTTGGAAGATACCACATCTTTTTTCTTTGGTGTGGGAACTACTTCCCATACATCATTCTTTATGATGGACTTGTATTCTTCTGTCATGGCATCTGTCCATTCTTTCTTCTGAACACATTCTTCAAAGAAAGTAGGTTCCTCTTCTATGAGATCACACATCAAGGCCATATAGCTGGAGAATGGCTTAGGTTTCTTACTTCATCTCATGGTTCCTTCTGGGGCACCATACTTCTTTGCATCTTGAATAAGTTCTCTTTCCCAAGTTGTCATTCTCTAGTGAGCGATCGTCATATGGGGAGGTTCTTGCAATTTTATCATATCATGATCTTCTGGAATCTCCTCATCAGGGGTAACTATAACGTCCTTCACAGGTTCTGTAACTCTGGGAGCTACTTCTTCAAGCTGCCATTTCCTTGATCTTTTGAGTGTTTCATATTCATCAAAGGTTGCATCTCTGCTGATATCAATATGTTGGTAACCTGGTATGTATATTCTGAAGGCCTTAGAGACCTCATAGTATCCAACAAATATTCCCTTCTTTCTTGAAGGATCCAACTTAATTTTCTTTTCTTTTGGAATGTGTACAAATATTGGACAACCAAATATTTTTAGGTGGCTTACTTCTGGCTTCTTTCCGATGAACATTTCTTCAGGGTTTTTGAATCCAATTGCACTATGGGATACTTTGTTTTGGACAACTGTTGTTCTTGTTGCTTCATCCCATAAGTGCATTGGAATATCTTGATCGTGAATCATAGTATTTACTGCTTCCATAATCGTTCTATTATTTCTTTTTGCTACACCATTTTGTTGAGAATTATACGGAGTGGTGAGCTCCCTCTTAATCTCAACATCCATGCAAAAGTTTCCAAATTCATTTGAAGTGTACTCTCTTCCATTGTCTGACCTGAGTATCTTGATTTTCCTTTTGGAGAGGTTTTCTACCAAGGATTTGAATTCCTTGAACTTTCCAAGTACTTCATCTTTTGATTTCAAGAAATAAACCCAAGTCTTATGAGAGTAATCATCAATAAAAGATACATAGTATACATACCCACTTAAAGAGATTGATGGCATTTGACCACATACATCTGAGTGGACAAGTTCCAAGATTCCTTCTACTTTACTATCTCTCTTTGGAAAATGATTCTTTATGTTCTTTCCTTGTGCACATCCCTTGCATACACCTTCATGATCAACCTTTAATTCTAGTAAACCTATATCTTCCTTGGTTACATATGGTAAGTATTTGTAGTTGATGTGAGCTAGTCTTCTATGCCAAAGTTCACAAGGAATTTTAGTAGACTGAGTTAAGGCTACATCTGAGTGACCTTTTAACTTGTACAACCCACCTTCTTCTGTTCCAATAACAATTGCATCTTCTATAGTTTTTCCTTTAGGCCACATAAGAACTTCACCATCTATGAATGCAACTATGAAACCTTTCTTATCTAGATCCGAGATAGAAAGTAAGTTCTTTGTCAAACCTGGTACACAAAGTACATTCTTCATTCTCATCGGAGTTCCTGAATCAAGTTTGTAGGTGGATTCTCTCATTCCTTTGATAAGGTACTGATAATCATGTCCAAGTGAAACTTTCTAGGGGAAGTCCTTTTTTGTAAGATTAGAAAGAATGTCTTTCTAACCTGTCATGTGCTTAGAGGCACTTCTATCTATGAGCCTAGTATCCTCTCCAGGTGTCATAGATCCTTAGAGGGATGAAAACGAATCATAATCTTCAATCTCTTCTTTAGTCAACTTCTTGGGTGGCTCATCATCTTCAGGTGCATGAACATTATTTCTTTTTTTTATTTCTCTTCTTGTATTCTTCCCTTCTAGTAGGAATATTCTTAGCAATGTGTCCCATCTTATCACAATGATAACATTGATAAGAGGAAAAATATTTTCCCTTTCTTTGACCCTTATGATATTTCTGGAATCTCTTTGGAAGGTGAGATTCTTTATGAAAGTGGGTCTCCTTTTGAAAATGAGACTTTTCCTTTCCTGCTTTAGCATGAGCAGCTAGGGATTGATCTTCATCTCTTAATAGAAAAAATTCTCGGTTGGCTACTCTTGCTTCTTCTTGAACACATTCTTCCCATAAACTGTCAAATTGAAGTTTCTCTTTTCTTGCACAAATAGTTTGGATAAAGGCATCCCAAGCTCTTGTGAGACCATTAAGAGTTATCATTATAAGTTTGTCTTCATCTAAGTTTTCTCCAATTTCCTCTAACTGTTTCTTGAATTGAGAAACCCTAGAGAAATAGTATTGAACTGTTTCTCCTTTCTGCATCTTTGTATTCTTGAGTTGGGTTCTCAAGTTCATCTTCTAGTTGATGTTCTTTCCTTCATACATTCTGGTTAGGGAATCAAACATATCTTTTGGAGTATTCTTATTGAGGGATCTAGTGGTATTTAATGGAATATGCAATTACTCTTTTAGTCCTAATCATATCCTTCTTGTACTTCTCTTTGGCTTCATCTTCTTCGGGTTCCAATACATTTTGTTTTATGAATTTTTCAAGGTCATTTTCTTAAAGAATGAGTCCAATTCTGTACTTCCAGGAACATAATTTTTCCACACCTTCTAACTTGTCAACAAGGTTGGTGCTTGCAGACATCTTGACCTGGAGCTAGGAAAATGACCAGAAAATGAATCTGAACTTACCTGGAGATGCGTTGTGCTGAGGCGAGTTGGCTGGAGCTGACTGTTTCAAAAAATTCCAAGTTTTACCCTTTGAAACTTGATCTGCGCAAATTTGGACTTGTACTTTTGGTATTGGTTCTGGTTTCCTTTTTTTCTGGTACCAGCTAAAACTAGGGTTTGAATTTTTGGAGAATCTGGCCACTGAAAAAGTTCGCTCAAGATGCCAAAATATGCACTAGGGAAAGTCGCACATCCCAAGATAGTTTTTGGTCAAATATTCCTCTTCAATAAAAGCCCTAATTTCCTTGTATGACAACAATGACATTTTTAAATACCTAATGAAAGACACTCTATTCAGTGAAGCTCTGATACCATGTTAATTTTTAATGCTCTTATTAGGTTATTTCCAAATTACATGAGCATTAAATGCATTTCTAAAACAACAACATAAAGAGGATCACTGAAAGAAACACAATCACAAGGTACACAACATTTAATCTCGGGAAACCCTCATGGGGGAGAAAACCCAACAAAAACTTCCTCAATAATAGATTTCCAATACAATCCCAAGACTAAGACCAAAACACCAAGAATAAACTAAGACTAAGCATGCGCCTCTCTTCTCCTTCCTCCTGGAACTGCAACTTCCTTAAAGCAATGTGCACTAGATGAGTGAGTGTGAGTGTGACCAAGTGAGGCACCATCCTCACATATAAATACTAGTTTAGGAGGCACTAGGGTTATGACTCTTCACTTAGTAGGGCTGAATTCTTCTAGAAGTGGTTAAAACCACTTTATAAACACTGGGGGGAAAATTTACAAATACCACCATATAAATATGATTTGACCTATCCAAAAAAGGGGATTTTATCTTAGACAAGACCCGACATGATCAATCCACAAAAGGGGATTTGATATGTAAGATAATAACTCAAATATAATTAGAATATTCTTCGAAGTTACATTATTTCAACAATCTAAGCATGAAGAATCACTAGGGTGATGATGGTCAATAGGGATACATTAATTCCAATACATCATGATTGGTAAGGAAATTGATCATGCGAGCATAAGAAATTTACCAATGGTAGGACTATTGAAAACAAAAATGAAGGTTCAACCATTAGGAAGGGGAAAACCTTACCATATTGTATGAAAAATGGGATTGTAGAAATTATCCAGCAATTACATGGGTTTCACATTAAATTTTTAAATATACTTTTAGATACAAGTTGAACTCAAAAGGACATCTTCTAATGTAGGACCAACATTTCAAATCAGTTCTAATTAGGTTGAACTTATAGGACATCTTCTAATGTAGGAAGCAATGTGACGTTTTGTTTTCCTTAAGAAAAATATTTGTTGTCAACTCTTATTTGACAAATCTTGTGTGTGTTCCATAGTTAATTCAAGGTACATTCTTTATACTAAATACCTAGTTATTTCAAGGTACATTCCTTATACTAAACAACTAATGCCCAATAAATATACCACAACTCAAACTTTGATTGGCAAAGGATATAAAACAATAACCAAGTGATAAACATTGTGGGAATAAGGTTATAGACCTTTAAATTTTAAGGGAAAAAATAAATGAGTAGTTATTTAGGAAAGGTTTCTAGAGAAATGGTGGGTGCAATATTGGACAATCATAATATATTCAATAGTTTTTTTTTTTTAATCTCCACCATCCAATAATTTAATTATTTGATTGTTAATTACATGATTAGAATTTAGTAGTTCAATGAAACATCTCGACCCTCTCCATTTAGTAACAATGGTTGTATAGCTATGGTTGGTGGATGGGAGTTGTCTAATTGATTAATGAGAGATATCTATATGGTTGATAGATAGTGATCCCTATCAATGTTTACCATCTACTACTAATATGAATGTGCTAGTAATTAGCTTTCTCTTCTTTCCTAATCTGATGTATAACATAGAATGGTTATACCCATTATTGACCGCTCACAAAGAATATGATAAGAAGAAAACTAATATGAAATTACTAATATATTAAAGGCTCATAGTTGTGGAGACCAGGTTGATTAAAAAGGGAAAATACACATCTAGTATGTCTATTGACTCGTTAGCCAATAATTGCTCCGAGGTTAGTGGGTTGTTTAAAAAAACTTGTTGCATATTATTCTAGCATGTTGAGGTTATATGGTCAACTTAAAGACATGTTGCAGATTATTATGACGTGTTAATTAATCATTGAAAATCATGATTTTGGAAATGGCATGGTCCATAAAAGGTATAGTTTTAATTTAAACTATATTGAATGAATAACAAAATATCAAAGACTTACCCCTTAAATCCACCAGTATTTCCTGCTCTAATGCTTGAAACATACCTATAGTGCTCGCTTCCTTGGCATATGAATGGTTCATATCCAACTCCTTGCAGATAGTTAATTAAAATAATTAGTCCAAAACAAAATTTTAAAAATGGTAAAAAAAAGGAGGACAAGCCAAGGAAAGGTGCATAGATAATCAGAAAAAAAATAATAATTAGAACCTGTGCACTACATAAAAATTATGAAAATAACTTCAATAGAAGAGTGACTTTCCCCCACTGAGTGGATCACAAAAAGAAACACATTACTAAATGTCAACTTTATGCCATTTTTATGGATATAAAAGCTCCCCCAAAAGAATCATCTAAGAAAAATTTGTTATCTTCACACATGTCAATCCATTAATGATTCTCCCTACAATTGCATTATAGTGCTTGACATTGATGAATGAATGGTTCTGAAACCAATCTTAAATCACGTGCTACATGTTTATGAGGTGGATAATATTGTGCTTCATCATTTGATCCCTCTTAATGCATAAATGAAGTAAAGACAGATGCCATTCATCCTAATCTTGTTGATTGTTGAGAAATTTTAGGATCCTTCATTATGTTTTTTGACAAAATATTAAAAATAAATTAGCTTGTTTGCAAGTAAAATCAAATGAAAAAGGTACAACAACTATAAGGAAAAAAAATTGTATACTATAAGGAAAATGAATACCCATTCATATAGAGATCAACAAATATGGGAGAAGTGATCTCAAGCCTATGGTGTTTTGTACACTCTGAAGGCCTCTATCCACCATCAACAACATAAATTTTTCTGACAGAAGATGAATACATATGGCATCACAACATCTATCATGTCACTGCCTCCATTTAAGTGAGCACACCTATATATTTTCCCTTATTTTTCATCATATCAAATCAATATGGATGGATGGTCGAGGGGGATAGACCTAGTTCTTATGTGGAAGATTTGATGATGAGAAATATTATTGTTTCATTTGATGGTTAGAAAAATATAGTGAAATAATTTTGAAAATACAAATGCCATGGGTCTTCCTTATCTCCACTGGTCGCTAATATTTTTATGGAACATTTTGAGACTTTATCTTTAAACAATTTTCATCTCAAACCTAAGTGTTGGGCCTTATGGCCATCCCGCTTTGATATCTTTCTTTAACCATATTAACAACACTTCCCCCCATATCCAATTTACCATGGAAGTACAAAATAATAATTCTATTCTCTTTTTGGATGTTCTTATCTTTCATCTTCCCGATGGATCCCTTACCCACCAAGTTTATAGGAAAAAGATTCATAATTATAGATACCTTCATGACCATTCTCATCATCATCCAGCCCAAAAATATGTTGTTCTAAAACCTCTAAATACTCAAGCCATATGAATCTCGACTTCTCAATTCCATGAGAAAGAAAAAAGCCTACTTGACTAAGGACTTTATGGCCAATGGTTACTCTATCTCTCAAATCAACAAACCTTCTGCTTGACCCACAATCCCAAATTTAAAAACTCTACCTCTTCTTCCCTGCCCTGAGCTTTCATTTCTCCTCCCTATATCCAAGGAACTACAAATCATATTTCTAAAATTTTGGCTAAAAGAAATGTCAAAACCCTCTTCAAACCCTGCAAAGCTCTCATTTCTCTTCCGTATAAACAAGGCAACAATGATCATATTTATAAAAAAATGGCTAAGAGAAATATCAAAACCCTCTTCAAACCCTGGAAAATCCTAAAATAATTATTAGGATAAATCTGACCCGATGCTTGGCCCATGAGTTTACCAAATTCCTTGCTCCTGTGGAAAATCATACATAGGTCAAACTGGTAGATCTTTTAAATACCATTTTAAAGAGCATACAACTGACACAACCCAAAATGGTATCTCCGAGTCAAATATTGCCAAACAATCCTTCAAATCTAAACACCCATAATGGTATTAGCCCCTTATCACTCTTTTCACATGATTCCAGAAGGGTTGAAAATTGAAAAACATCCTAATAATTTTAATTGGGAAGATGACTACAAACTTAGACAATCTTAGAAGCCCACCATTCATTACCTTAGTCATGAGGCCTAATCGCTTGATAATTTTCTTTAACTAATTCTACTCTTTCTGAACCTCCTTTGGTTTTTCTTTCTTTGCCCCCATCATTCTCTTGATTGATCTTTATTTTCCTTTTAATCTAGTTATACATTTTCTATTTATTACTATTTATTCCATTGAAGTTTTCCATTCTCTGATCCTTTTACTTCAATTGATATTTAATGTATCCTTTATAAAATGTTCAAAAACTGCCTCTTTTATTATATTATTATTTTTGTTATCTCATTTTAATAAAGCTACCCTTATTTTTTAATATATTATCTTATCCTTTATTTATAACATGTATTCCTCTTTGTTTTCTTCAACGATCATCTTTTAATCTTTTCTTTAAAACTATACCTTAGCATTATTTTCTAACATCTAAGCTTCTTTTGTCCATGAGGTTAATGGGTGGAGTGTCGAATCGAAATCAAAACTTTGGACGTTTCAAAAATTCTTACACAATGTATATCAAGTTATGATATTCAACCATGTAAAAACACTTTTTTTTTTAGTAGTAAATGCTAAATTAACATTTTTTTAAGTAAAATACACCAAGATGGGGCGACAACTATTGGGGTCGACGACTCCCACATGGAGTTTCCAACTACCAATGTGTAGACGTAAGGATCATGGTCAACACACACTTCGACATCGACCGATGCAAATAGTGGAAAAAACAACGGTTAATTCAGTTTGATGCAACAATAGGTAATGGAGTTACGACGGGGCTAGTGTGAGGTGGGAACATTGAAGATTTCAAGCATGATAATGCTTAAGGAGTACCATGCCAGTACAAACTGGGTGATGAGAAGACATGGAATGGTACATGATCGAGGGTGAAGGATGAAGTTAGTTACTCATTGTAGTGTATCTAGAGAGGTAATGGGTTGGGCCGAAGGACCCATTATGATAATAGTTGAGGCTATTCAATGTAAGGTGGACTAGGTCTACTATATTATTAAATAAGGCCACTATGGTAGTGAGATATATTGGTAGTTAGATATATTAGTATGAACATAATAAATGTAAGAAGACTTAATAGAAGGTTCCTCCTCTAGAATGTTCTTAGGTGGTTGGTAGTACTAGATAAAGGGGTTCAAGCAATGTAATGGGAACACGAAGAGAAGTTTTGTATTTGGAGCATTTATTTCATTAGGAGGTTGCCCCCTTGAAGAGGCAAGTAAACAAGAGAGGATCCCTTCCATAATAGAATCCAATGTATGTTGTTGTCCTACCCTAAGGTTTGATAATAATAAAGTGTGTAATTTTCTATATTGTCTCTGAATATTTGTGGCTTTTGTATTTTCAAAATTTGGTACTTAACAAGTGGTATTAGAGCACTTTCTTCGACCACATAATTTTATTTATTTATTTTTTTTTTCGCATATTTTTTCCAGAAGATAAAAGAGGGTTGCGACACTCCAAACAAATTATGTAGCTTTCTATGTGGGATTTTTAGAAACTGATTGTATATATGATTTACTCTAAAAAAAACAACCAATTTAAAAAAAAAAAAAAAGCAATTGTTCGAAACAAAGTCCGGAAAGTGAAATTATCATTATTTTAAAATCTGCTTATTTTCACGGTATTTCTGTGGATGACCGTGTGATTTTGATGATTTATGTAGCACTTGGGGGCCTAATTTGCAAAAATAAATTACATATTTGAGTTCCTATTTCAAAAGCATCCCATTTAAAAAAAAACATCTAAATCAGAGCTCTGGAAGTGCAAATATTGCTAATTTAAAATCAACCATTTTTTAGGATCTTCATGACGACAACGAGACTACAGAGTTCATTACTTTTGACAGGGTGCTCAGATTGATACCATATCAATGCCATTGGATAGTGCATTTTAATATTTTTCTTTTGATATATTATATGTGGTGTTTTCAATGGATATTCAACTCCTCATGGGATTTCAACGACAGTTGAAAGATTTCTGGGCAAACCTCAACAAAGAATTTCACATGGTGAGACATGTCCTCAAGACAAGTGTTCAAGAGTTGACAATTGAACACAAGAGAGGTCTGTTATGCAAGGAATCGTGGATGAATATAATCAGGAAGCCTATGCTTGGTATGATTTTGAGGTCGATTGTGATAATGGATATATGGATAGTTATCATTTATGGGATGACAACCACTTTCATATTTTATATGATGACTCTACTCCACCTTATGTAGAGAACGTTAATGTGACAAATACAAATCCAATTATGACTTCCAATATCTCGTTTGCATATTCTACAATGGTATTGTTTCTTCTAGATTCAACTTTGACCCTTTCCAACTATGTGGATAGATATACATATTTGGATCCACATGATCAGTGTATATATTTGGAGCATCATTTGCAACCGGTTCCTGAGTTCCAATATCTTCAGCATGGATTTCAAATGAGAACTTGGACATGGGACCCAGGTTTACAGTGGTGATTGGACTACTTCAACATTTCTACATGGAATCCTATTTCTCCAGTACACTTCAACACTATGATCCACATTTATCCATGGGACCCTGGTATATGGTTGCACACCCTCACAACTTTCACAAGGGGGATGGAATGTAGTGTAGCTAGAGAGGTAATGGGTGGGGTCGGATGGCCCATAGTGATAATAGTGGAGGCCATTCATGTAAGGTGGAATAGATCCACTATATTATTAAATAAGGCCCACTATGGTAGTTAGATATATTGATAGTTAGATATATTAGTATGAACATAATAAATGTAAAAAGACCGACTAGAAGGTTCTACTTCTAAAAGGTTCCTCCTCTAGAATGTTCTTAGGTGGTTGGTAGAACTATATTAAGGGGTTCGAGCAATGTAATGGGGGTAAGAAAATGAGTTTTGTATTTGGAGCGTGTAGCTCATTAGGAGGTTTCCCCCTCAAAAGAGAAAGTGACAAGAGGAGATTCCTTCCATAATAAGATCCATTGTATGATGTTTCCCTACCCTAAGGGTTTGATAATAATAAAGTGTGTTTTTTTCTATATTGTCTTTGAATATTTGTGGTATTTGTATTTTCAAACTTTGATACTTAACACTCATAAAAGAATGAGGAAGGAAGGCCAAGAAACGAGGATGACGTCAAAACCTTGGGTTAAATTGAAGAGGTAGAGAAATTGGAACAATAAAAACCAAGATTCGGGGTTGCATCTCTGATATGAATAAAGTGAGGAAACCTAGGAGTGGATCACATCGAAGTCTAGTTCAGGGGGGTTCCACCACCTTGGACTGCTCAAAATTTCCTGTTTGAGTTTGGCTTTTGGAGTGGAAATCGATAGGTGGTCGAACGAGCTTATACTTGGGTGTTAGAAGTCATAGTTGGTCCTAGTTTCTATGGGGGTTGGAGATGGAGCTTGGGTTGAAGTATTGGGTGGTGTGTTTTGTTTGGAGCGATAGCGAGATGAAGGGGAAAGACTTGAAAGGGGACCAGGGGAGAGTCAAGAATATGAGGGGAGAGGGGGATCCAACAATGTCGGTAGGCTCGAACCAGAGCGACTCGAGCTGCTGGAAATGTGGGCCTCTGGTTCCATAACTTCTTTTCGGAGTCGAAGAAGAGGGAAATGAATACATTTAAAGATAAGTCGAGAAGAAAGCGTAGAGAAACCTTGAAGGAGGAAATATTGACTGAAGTCAAGAATTGGGTCCGAGACCCAGGCCAATCCCGCACTCGGGACACCAAATAATTCAGAGTGACATAAACTTACTGGTTAATGAAGGCGATGGTGGCTTTACAACAAGACGAAAATAGAGCCACCCTGCATGCTATTCAGGTCTTCGACGCCAAATTTGAAATACTCTGCAAGGCTCAATTTGGAGTTCGGTTTAGAGTATGTCAAGATGGATACCAGGGCATGACAGAGCAACAACCGTCATGAATCGCCAACCGGGAGAGATCTAAAGAGAAACCAATCCTTGTGGAGGACGACCGTCCAGGTCTAGGAATACGACAAGAGGAAGCTAAGGACATGGAGCATTGCATCCATGCAACATGTTGACGGGTTCGAGCTTTGGTTTTTTTCTTTTCTAAATTTCTTAGGTTTTTTGCTTGTTGAACAGTCATGAGGGATCCTGTAATTAAATCCCCAGTTTGAAGTTTGTAATGGTTAAAGCTAAAGAGAGTATAGACACTCCTAGTTATGGTTATAGTAGTAAAATAACTATGCTCTCAAAGATACACTTTGATAATATAAAAACAAGATCAGGGGTCTGGTGTCTGGCATGGGAGACCCCCGATAAATAGCCTATATTTTGTGATTGTATATAATAGAAAATCTTAGTTTTTTTTTTTTTTTTTAAGTAAAATAAGTTATTTTGGAGTTATTGCATTACTCTACCACAATTACTTAAATTTTGAAAAGTAGGGAATGCAAATTGGAAAAAAAAAATCAAAATGTGAATAAGGAGAAAAATAGAAATAAAAATAATAATGTGTTGAAAAGAGCATTGTGTGTATCAAAATCAAACTCCATTTTTTCCCTTGTTCTTCTTCTCTCAATGTGCCCAAATACTAATAGAGCTAGCTGGTCAATCAATGTTTTACTATTCCCAACTCAGGTTTTCCATTTTGCTATTTCTTTTTCTATAAAAATGTTCTTCTTCTCTCAATGTGCCCAAATACTAATAGAGCTAGCTGGTCAATCAATGTTTTACTATTCCCAACTCAGGTTTTCCATTTTGCTATTTCTTTTTCTATAAAAAGTCAAGTCCATTCCATTTCAGTGGGCGAATAAAATATTATTATACTAAGGATTAATTTAGGAGAATATAAAGTTGTTTAGTTTGAATGAAAGTTTCAAAACATCTCAATGGTTATCAATAGATTAGAGTGATATGGGTGATTCATTGGGCAAATCTATACATATGTATTTTTAAGGGAAATGTGTAGTTGTAATTGTTGATGTTATATCCACTAATTAAATAACTTGGGTATTCCACTTTATCTCAAACCTTCAAGTTGTTGTTCATACACTACTGATTAGTTTTATATGATGTAATGCACTATTATTATAGTGCAGATGGATGTGTTGTGTAGCCATCCATACATGATGATCATTATGTTTGTGGAGCCTTAAACGTCCCATTAAGGGATTCTATAATACAATGGAAATTAAAGCAAAGTGTAACATGCTATGTTGTTTGTAGCTTAACTTGTAACAATGTTTTAACATGGATCAAGATACAATTTTTGCTTCTTCTTCATCTTCTTTTTTTGAAAAACATCTATTAAAAACTTTGGAAGAGAGATATGCCTAATTTCGAGGATGACTAACTTATTGAGGAGATGATGTTTATTTTCACTTCAATGAGACAATTACACATAAATTGTAAAAAATGAGTTAATACATGTAAACAAGACTTGGAATTTCGAAGAGCAGCCATTGAACAAGATTAACACACAAAGAATAGTTTTTATTACATTGAATCTCAATTACAACACATATATATAGTTGGAGTCAGTTCCAACTAATTCTAAACTTAGTTATGGAGGTTGAGAGAATAAGTTATGGAGGTTGAGAGAATATCTCAACAACTCCAACAAACCAAAACCAACTCCAAATTAATCATTAATTCTAACACCCTCCCTTAATGATTACATTACAAATAAACCACATATTACAACATAGATCTCTGCCTGATCTGGTCTTCATCAACACTCTCACCCACTCTAAAATCTCTCAGTTTACGCTCTTTCTTCTCCACAACTTCGAGCTTCCCTCTCGACTCATTTAAGATAAAAAATGCTTCTGACCATCTTTAATGAATTTGTAGGATCAAATATTCTTGACACCCCCGAAGAAGAGTCTAGATACTAAACCACCCTATTGAAGTACTTCCATCTGTGAAATAACCCCGAAGAATAAATTTCAACAGTTTTGTAGGAAAGTACTCTAGTTATGGAATGTATTCAGCAATCAATCCTCCAAAATGACCTTCTACACACACATACACAAAACATAACCTGTAACTGTTGATCTTGATATTGCGAATATAAAATGTTACGAACTGAGAAGCAATTTCCCACGGATCTGGATCAAGCGGCAAGATGTGTATGCAGGACAACTTCAGATCTGTAGCTTGACGCAGTGATAAACCTCTAGTTGTAGCCAAAGCAGGCGTCACCCTCTTAAATTGACAATGGCGGCTTCCTCAGATCATTGGAAATAGGAACGGTTGTTGTAACAACGTTCTTCAAGCAAATTATAAACCTTCACGCAGCTACAGAAAATGGATCTACTTTCTCTCTCGATGATGGCAGCCACAGCTTCTTGAATCTTCGAAACGACAGGTCTTTACCTTGCAATGATAATGTTTCTTCCTCTGGCAGAGTTCCTTTCAGATGTTAATGCATGGACTATATGCAACGAATCTCCTGTTGCAAATGTTAACTGAAAAGATCCCTGGCGATCCAACAGTGGCACGCAATGAGGGCAGGTGAATGTCTTTGAACAGATGCAAAATATCACGTCTCCCTTCTCTTCATGCACCAGCTATTATCTCTCTAACGCACAATTGGCTAGCAGATGACACACTGGATGATTTGGACATCATGTAGATGAACGATGTGATCAGTCTTTGGTACATCTACAGGCAGCAAAAAATTACTTATGCATCAACAATGCTAGCATCGACTTATAATTCTAAGTGATGGCCCTCCCTCTCTCACGATCGGTGCAGTAACAATTAAATCTCCTTCAACAGTGACAGTGGAAAATGAAATCAAACAACAAATCTAGAAAACACATAAAACACTCAAAAATAAACACTTCACTCTCACGCTTATGTCTCACATCTTCCTGGCCTTCCCGTGAGGGAATCAAGCCAGAACAGGCTCTGATACCAACTTGGAATTTGGAAGAGCAGCCATTGAACAAGATTAACACACAAAGAACAATTTTTATTACATTGAATCTCAATTACATTGAGTCAGATCCAACTAATTCTAAACTTAGTTATGGAGGTTGAGAGAATAAGTTATGGAGGTTGAGAGAATATCTCAACAACTCCAACAAACCAAAACCAACTCCAAATTAATCATTAATTCTAACAACAAGTACACAAAAATTTGAAAAATACAAAATAAGTTTGTCACTCATAAGTTCCAATGATTATATACAACCAATAAACCCAATTGGCTTCCATGATAGTTGAAGATTTTAACATTTAGGATGATCAACTAATTAAAGAAATGAAGTTCATTTGCACATTATAGACATGAAATTCATTTACACTAAGAAAGCAAAATTGCCCAATTTAAATTTCCAAAAGGAAAATGAAAATAAGAAAAAAGTGTCTACTTTCCAAATTTTCAACTACTTTAATAATATCTGCACACATTATTTAATCATTATGGTCATTAAATAATGTTAAGAGTTTTTTTTTCAAGTGGAAAATTTCTAAATTTTTAAAAATAAAAGTTCAAAGACAAATAAAAACTGCTAGAAGCTAAATTTTAAAATTTTTAAAAATAAAAGTTCAAAGACAAATAAAGACAAATAAACGAAAATCAAAGATCCAAAGTAAACTTTAACTTTCAAAAATATAAAAGTCCGTTGAGGGTGAGAGAAGTTGTTCTTAGAAGAGAGTAAGAAAGAGAGGGGGCCCCTCATTTGTTATGCTGGCGATAGATATGTTTGTAGCTAAGATTTTTAAAAGAGAGATGTAGTAGTCTATTTATGTCCTTCCAAGCTAAGAGAGAGATAGCTTGTAGGTGGCCCCTGTTGCTCAACCACTCGATAATTATTCTGGAGTCTCCTAGAATTTGAAGGGCTTCAATGTGAAGTCTGGAAGCCAAAAATAGCATGGCCAGATGCCCAATAACGGACCATAGTTGATGGTCCATTTATAGAAAGTGTTTTTTGAGATTCTGATCAACCCTCCGATGCCACTATGGGTGTCGTTTGTTTGCCTGCTCCATCGAACCATCATGTAGAGGTGGCGTCTATGTCACGTTTATGTCAGGAGCCTTCTTTGTTTGCTGTGATCTTGGCTTTCTAAGGTGAAGATCATTCCAAATTTTATAAATTCCAAGTTTTTTGTAAGGAGCAAAGCTCGAGAAAGGGATCCCATTTTCAAAGATTGTTTTATTTTTGTCGAGCCAAATAAACCAATAGACCAAGGATGAAAGATGCATGTGATTGTGTTTCTTATTGGACCAAAGATCGAAACAGTCTGAGAGAGTCGGCCCGTCCCAAATGGTTTCGAGATTTAAAACCGAGATAATTTTAATCCAGACTTGTCTGGGGAAAGGACACTTGATAAAGAGATGATCTGCAGTTTCTGAGTCATTATGGCACAGATGACAGATATTTGGCCCAGTCCAGTCCAGTCCAGCCCTTCCTTTGAAGTAAATCCTAGGTGTTTAGTTTGTATGCAGTCAAAAGCCAGGTAAAAAAGTTAATCTTTGGTGAACTGTCAAAAATCCAGAATGATCCCCCCCGACCATAGAAGTCGATCATCCGAAATGGATAAGTGAATAATTGTGTAAGGGCCGCGCAGAAGGTATTCCAGAAGGGTGTTTGCTCTGCGTTAATATCAAGGGATTCACTTGAGCGCCAATGGTCAGGTAAACACTCCAATCTGGAGCAGTCTTTTTCTTGATAAAGAAACCCAAGACAAAAGCACATCGAACAAGTTAAAGTTGTTGAAAGAAAAGTTCAGATAAACCAACATAATATATAGAAGAGAATTTATAGAATATATATAAAAGGAAAAAGCACATCGAACAACTTTACTAACACAGATCCATCTAAATCTATCTTAATTTTGTTTTGATTTTAATTAAAACAAAAAATAATGTTATAAATAAGTATTGCACTAGGTTGATAAAATATGCCATACGATCCGAACTATAATAAGAGTTAGAAATAATGCTTATTTGGGGGGTTCAGTCTGTGCAGATCCTCTTATTGCGAGAATCGGTTACACTTTCTATGGATCTAGCCTAGGTGAAGCGGTGATGCTTACCTATAAATGTATCCCATTTTTTTTATCAATAAACAATGTGTGATTTGTGAGATTAATTCTTCCAATTCTTTCTTGGTATCAGAGCGGGTTAGCGATTGCTGCATTGAGAAGCCATCCATCAATCTGCTGCGTGGAGGAGCCGTCAGTCAGACTCTGATTCGCTGTGCGTGGAGGAGGTCACATTTATTGATAAGCTGTGATTGCTATAACTGATAGAGCTGTCGATTGAAGCTTTATTGCTGCCATCGTTGAATCTGTCCGCAGAAGAGAAAGCGTGCCCCGGTCCTGGTTTCCTGCTTGCCGTTTGATATAAACAACATCTGTGAATCGTCCAACCCAACCTTGTATTAAGCCATCGATCAGTTGACCCGTGCATTAACATCTGAAAAGAAGAAGTTCGTGGAAGGCACTAGTTGTTTCTACATAGAAATTTCTGTCTCTAAGAGGTAATATGGATTCTTTACCTATGGACAAATTTGATGGTAATAATTTCCATACATGGAAAGTTAAAATTCAAATGCATTTGATGAATAGAGGTTTGTGGAGCATAGTAAAAGGCACAGAACAA
>ML803822.1:175797-201029 GCA_009831015.1 Picea engelmannii | reverse complement strand
CAAGTACATTAAATAAAATCCTTGATTTTCAAAGAATACAACTTGCAGTAACATTCAATTATATTGATTGTCATTCATGAATTGAATCATTGGCATCACTCGAGTTGTGTGAATGCCTCATTTATTCATCATGTACTTTGGTTTTTTAACATAATTTTTTCTTATGTTTCTCCCTTCATATTCCATCTAAAAACATAGAAATAAATTGTAGGGTGAGTGCACGAAGTTGGTGGACGAAAAAGTGGCAAGGGGGTGAGTAGGAACGCACACAAGAATGCATTTATGTTCCTAGGAACGTGCATGTTCCTGATGTTAGAGGTTCAGAAAATCCCGAAACTCCACTCAGCATGCCACATAGGCATGTTTGTACAAACCTGTGTGTGTTCTTAAGAATGTGTGCCCATTCCTAGGAACCAAGCGTTCATGTTGTGCATGTTTTAAGGGATTGTGGGCATGATGTGTGCCCATTCACACAGACCGCGCCTCACACTTTTCCCTTCATTGAGAAAATAGAGAGGAGGAGCATAGCACCATGCAAAGACAAGATCTTTCCAACGTATCGAGCTAAAGTCAAGTAGGGGTGTACCATGGCTATAGGGAAAACAATTTTAGAATCCAACCAATTAATTTCTCTAGGTTCTTGCATAGATATGGAAACTATATTTACTACAAAGCAAATTCCTAGTCTAGTGTGTGTTAAATAAACTAGGTTTCCAACAAGTTTCCTATATAATGTAGCATCTACCTTCTTGGAATGGCATTCCTTGGTAATCTTGACTCCACACTAAAATGGAGTAAAAACAAGTTTGTAATCAAGCATTTTATTTTTTTCAAAAGATCCAATGCATATTTTGATTCTAAAAGAAACAATCCATCATGTAGTTTACAAAATTGCAAACTAGGCATAGATCACTATATCAAATGTTCTTTGAAGGTATAATTTCAAAATTTTAATCAACACAATATTTTGAACCAACAATGAGAAAATCATCTACATAAAAAACAATAAGAAGAATCTCTCTTTGAACTTTCTTTACATGGAGATTTGGAGTTGATTTGCATTTTTTGAACTTGTGTTGTTGGAAATAAAAATATGTTTTTTATGCCATACCTTTGAAGCATATTTAAGTCGATAAAATGATTTCTTTAACATGTAAAAAAAAGTGAGGATGTTTTTTATCCACTATACCCATGGATTGGTACATATATATTTATTCATGGATATTCTCATTTAACAATGTATTATTAACATATGTTTGATGAATATGTAAGCTAATACTTGAACCAAGATAAATAATTATTTCAATAGTATTCATTTTTTACTTGAATTTCTCTATGGCCTCATTTGAATTAATTTTTTTCTTATCAACCCATTTTGAAACTATAACATTTATTCATTTAAGACATAACACAATATCCCATGTTTGGTTCTTAAACATTGCATCATATTCTACATTCATTGTCTTTCTTTCCACTAGTTTCATCAAATGAAACTACTATTTATAATACCTTTTTCATAAGTGCACTTCCATATCTTCTATTTTCTTCTTCATAAATTCCACTAATACTCTTCATTTTTTGTCTAGAATGAGAACATCAGTGTGTTGTATGCTTCGCTCAACTTTTCTCTAAACAACATCATAGCATTCCTTCATTTATTTAACCATACTTAGGAACTTTGCAAACACTAGAAACACTTCTCTAGGATCTTCATCCTTCAATGCAAAAAATTGTATCGTTTCATCATCCTTCTTCATGATATAAGCATTTTTCTTCTATCGCATATATTTTTCAGCTGTCACTTTCTCATATTGTTCAAAATAGCAAATGGAAATATATTTTGAATAGAAAATAATGCATGCATGCGGGCGTGATTATTTTATTGTTTTTTTAATTTCTTAAAATATGTATTTTCATGTTTTTTGTTATTTTCTATTTTAATTATAAAAACCGACCTAATTTATATGTCATGCCTTATTAAATTGTAGAGAAAAATATTACGATAGAACCTGGAGACAATGAAAACCACACACAATCACACCAAGGCATAGAACACCCCAACCCACCACAACCACCAAACATAAACATACAAATTGATGAGGGTTTGGCCACCTTGAGATCACTTGTCCATGAATTAAAGGGAAAGGAAGAACCTATGAGATTGTCCTTGGCCAGTTCATTGGACTCCATTGTATCATCCATTCCAAGTTCCCAAGGGAAATTAACCACGATTTCTAAACACATGGCTAGGATGTTCGAGTTTTATAGTTCTAGACTTGATAGAAACCAAGTTAGAGACTTGAATATTTCAAAACAAGATTTGATGTCTCTTTTTATTGATCCTTGAACTAGAGTAAAACCACATGTCAAAAAGAAATGCATTTGTATGGATTGGTGCATCCACCCACAATTTTTTGATAATTGGATGGATAGGTGGTTCATGGTCTTTGATAAACCTCCCTGCAATAACATGGAAGTGCCATTATATTTTTTGAGGAAATTATGGGCTAAATTTATTTTGGGTCACCATGTGAACTACTTCGACATTGGTGATTTCCAAGGGGTGGGTCAATTTAATGCGCATGACCGATATCGTCCTAGGAGAGACCCCTTACTAGGTCCCTGCCCCACTAGGAGAAGGTCTAACCCCCCTACCCAACATCCTCCCATTGCAGATGGATTGTAGCAAACACAGGTAGCTTTATCAACCTTGACTCAGAGTCTAGTGTAGCATGGTAGTTTTGTTACACTATCTCACCAGGAGGTGCATGCTCGTGACATTGGCATAGGGGTCAGACCTTCAACCCTTAGAGCAGAGTGTAGCGAGGAGAGGGCACATGGAAAAAGAATTCATTCATGTGAGCCTCATAGATGCTCGAGTTGTGGGAAGACTTGTTATGGACCTATGGAGGCTTGTGGATAACAGAGCTTCATGGAGGATGTTAGTGTCTTAACCATATCTATGCACTACAAGGAAAAGACCCTATAAAGGAGGTTTTTGCGAAAGCCCCTGTAAAAATAGCCCATTTTTTTTTTATAGAGGAGGTCACTAGCGGAGATGCGCAGGCAGATGTTTTAGTGGACATTTTTTTAACGATGCGTTTCTGAGACTATACCACACCAGTGTGCCACTATATACAAACACATTGATGTTAATATACAATGGCATGCCATTGTAGAGTTATTTAAAAAACAAATAAAACAATGGTGCACATCATATAAAATCATATTGAAAGCATCGATGCGCCCTAAAAGAGCACACTCGTGTGCAACAAACAGGTTCTTCGTCTTGTGTTTTTCTTCCAAAATGCATACCAGTACATTTTTTACCCCTTGCATCATCGAGGCACAACAAATAGCTCCACAATCTGCATTTTTTTTTATATGCATAACAGTGTGACTTTGTCCTAGGGGTGCACCGGTTCGTTCCATATGAGGCATTGTCACATGTTTTTAAAAATAAATGGTGTGCTATCTGCATCGGTCAGCTCCAGTGTGCTTAACGTGCATGGACTGGAACATGGTTTAAATAAAAACCAGCAATAAAAAAGATCATGGGCCCGTTGCGCATGTGACGGGCGCACCGGGGCGCAAAACACAGACCAATGCACATATATCATGAGGGTTCTCTGGTGTGCTCCATATGGTGCATCATCACAATTGGTTTTCTAAATTAATGATGTGTTATCTGTAGTTGTGTGCACCAGTTTGCTTAATGTGAGTGCATTACAACAGGGTTAAATAAAACAAAAACAGCGGTAAAAAACCATTTTTACCATTTCGAGTGAAACAAATCTCTCAAGCACTCGTGCCTCCTTTTCCCAATTGATGTGCATTTTCCACGGTGCTTATGTTGCTTGCATTTATTTCGATTGATTCTCAGTTAGTGGGATTCCAATTTTTCCATACGGTGGGAAAATTTCATTTTTTTCACTACCTCCCAACAATGCCTCCTCCATCAGAAAATGTCCAGGTAAATACTTTATTTCTTTGTACATTGCCTTTTTAGCGGATTAAATTTTGAAATTGAGTTAAATTTGCATTATTTTTCAAATTATTATTTTTTATGCACGGTGCGTTTGAGTTGTTCGTCTCACACCGCGCGCAGTGCACCATGTAAATTTTATAGGGTGCACCAATCATGTATATTATTTTTTCGATAATGCAACATATTACGGAATGCATTGGTGTGTACTTACCAATGACACACCGGTGTGTCCGAAGCAATAGAAGCATTGTCTAAAATACATAGTTTCCACTTAATGGTACGTCGTTTTTATGTGCGTTCATAAAACTACACACACTGTTGAATGGAAACTATTTATTTTCATCTATATGTGTCGAATAAACACACCGGTGTGTTTCGGATAGCGAATGCACCGATGCGTTTATTGTGAACACACCGACGTAAATAAATATTTTCTTTTCAACAGTGTGTTGGTTATAGGGAACGCACCCATGTGTTCCTAAAAATATACGAATCATTTAGAATAGAAAAGTTACACCTAACGGTGTGTCCTTTATATGTATGCACCGGTGTGTTCATAAAACTATATGCATCAGTTAATGGAAACTATTTAATTTTGCTCCTTCCAATGTGATTCTTTTGGATTTTTCATGAACCTTGAGATTAGGCTCACTCCATACATAATATCAAATCTTGTCGTTGTGAGATACATAAGACTACCTACCAGTCTTTTAAACACTGTAGGATCCACCTTGGACCCTTTATCTTTCTTTCTTAACTTCAATCTCGTTATGACAGGTGTTGGGGACGCTTTTGAATTTATCATATTGAATATTTTCAATATTTCATGCACATACTTGGACTGTGAGATAAATATACCAGTTTTGGACTCGTGAACTTCTATTCCTAGAAAAAATCTCATAATCCCCAAATGAGTCATTTAAAATTCATCCTTCATGACTGACTTGAATTCTTCTATGCCAAAATCACCTGTAAAAATCAAATCATCTACATAGCTTCTCTCGTGTCGAGCCTAGATTTCATTGCCTCCCCTTGTCGATGAAGGAAATCGACTTCATCTTGCAGTTTTCTTATTAGCGACCAGTGTTGGGCTAGAATTTCCAAAGTTAAAGAGAGGTTTGAGCTGTGGGAATCAATTACGAGAGAGAATCGTTGAGTGGTGGTGAAATTGTCATCCACCATTTTGTCCTCCAAATTCGCCCGAGCTTGCTACTTAGCGTTCTCATGAGCCATGGCGAGAGATTCACCGCTTAAATCAAATTGACCAAGGACTATAACATCAGCGCAATTCAGATTGTAATTTCCCATCTTACCAAAGGGACCATACCAGCCTAAATTCTTCTCAATCAAAGGAATATGCAAAGTTTTATCTCCCTCTGATAAGATCGGAATCGAAACTGTTGAATCCCTGAGAGGGAGAAGGAGTTGATGATAATGGGGGAGCTGAGGGAAGCTATTACATTTATTATGGTTTAGAATTACCTTGTGCATGTATACATACAGCTTCGAATTGTCCCACAGATCAAGCTTATTTCAGACATTGAGGTGGCCTGTACTGGCTAAGTCTCCACACAGAACTTCATGATGACAGTCTTTTCATTTATCTTCAGATCTGGTGTAGCATTGGTTAGCCTGTTGTTTCGATGTACTTTGTGTCAAGGAATCCCACAAGGGAAGTTCATGGGGAGGTTGAACTTTTCCATGGACGCGACTGGGAGTAAGCGTGTCCTGTGATTTCCCACGAACCAGGATATTGTGGGAGTACTTCCCTACTCCTTTAAGATTATTTCCAACCTTCATGATCCCTCCAGGTGTCTAGCCATAAAGATCCTGGAGCCGGGTGGCGCTGAGAAGACGTGGGACCAAGTCATTAAGGAGGGGCTGTGAATTATATAACTCGCCCCTGAACTTTCATATGTCCAGGGGCCATACCTATTTCCTAATTTTCCATATTGTCAGTTACTTCATTATTTCCACAAAGAACGTGGAGGAATTTTACTTGTATGGGGGACAGGAGCAATCTAGTCCTATCTATAATTCTTTGAAGCTTGGTGTTCTTTGGAGTTGTTCCCATAGAAAAATGACAAATTATATTTTTTGAATCCCCTACAATTGTGATACGATTTATTTGTTGTTCTTGGACTAAAATTACTGCTTGGTACATTGCATAAGCTTTTTCCATATTTTTGGAATTTATGCCCAGGTTCCAGGAAAAATACAGCAACCCTCCTGCACCTGCCTCCCCTAGGTTTCCTTTTGATGCTCCATCAAAGAAAAGGACATGTCCTGCTTGCTATGATAACCAAATATTGTAGTCCTAATGAGAAAATTGAAGCTTCCAGCATGAATTGTATCGAGTTTTCGGAGAATGGATGGATGTGAGATTCACTTTTTTCATCCAATTCTCTTCTTCTTTTTCCAAATGATTTTCTATCAACATTTTGATTTTTCATGAGGAAAGGAACTCTCCCACTTGTCCTGGCGCATGAGAAGCTACTGACGAGGGAGAGGTCATTTTCTCTTTGAAGATAATTTTATTCCTTGCCAACCAAATTTGCCAACAAACAAATTTTATTGATGCTTTCCAGATAAGATGAAAGGTCGAATTTTTGGAGAAGGAACCTTTATAGGCTTTACTCCATTTTCCAATCAAGATTTGAAAATTTGTTGGCCAGGCAATTTGTTGAGTTAATTTAGAGTAGATTATATGCAGAACTTGTTTGGAAAAATTACATTTCAAGAAGAGATGATCTGTAGTTTCAGAGTTTTGTTTGCATAGGGCACATTTGAAGGGCCCCAAGAATCCTTTTTTGAGAAAAATACTCCCCTTTCAACAATTTTTTATGCACTAACTTCAAGCCGAATATGTTGATCTTAGGTAATTCATATGCACTACATATCTCCTTCCATATGGCCAAATTTTCTAGTAGTTTGGATTGAGAGAGGAGAATTTTATAACCTTCCTTCACTGAGTATCCCAGCACCCCAACCTATTTTTTCCTTTTGTTGGAGGTGCACTAGGGTAGAGCCATTTATGTTCATAAAGAAAAGGCGCGAGCCAATGAGAATATTTGGAGGGACCTCTCCCAAATTCCACCCCTTCCAAGATCCATTGTTGTTTCATTCTGAGATGTCAAAGATGAGGGACTTCCGCTGAGAAGTAAGCCAGATTCGGAATGAATCCAAGGTGGGGATGCATGAAAATATTCTCGAGTCTGAAAATAAGTCATCCCAGATCTTTATTTCTTTTCCATTCCCTGGGGTCCAAAAGAGATGATCATGTAAAAGCGGGGGAGAGGCACTTAGTAGTTTCCATATAGGAGACCATGTTTGTTGTGCGGTGGCAACATCCAAGCATCTTTTTATGTTTCTTGAGAGGTATTTGTAACAAATTTCCTTCTTCCACCAGTCATTTTCTTCTGAAACCAACCTCCAGAGGAGTTTTGTGCCTAACATTATATTTATCTTTTCTAGATCTTGGATTCTCGATACACCACTCTCTTTTGGGGTGCAAATTGTGGACCAATTTACCATATGGAATTTTTTTTCATTTTCTTTTCCCCCTTTCCAAAGGAATTTATGAATTTATTTAGCTATTGCCTTTTTTATCCCTACTGGAGCGAGGAGAGATGAGAATTGGAAGATTAGGAAGGAGGATAAAATTGACTTTACTAACACCACTTAGTCAGCCAGGTTCAACCAGATTGCTCCCCGAATTTCGAATTGATCTTTGATATTTTGGAGGATAACTTTCCACGCTTCACCAGGGAGAGATTTTAAACTGATAGGGGTGCCTAAATATTTGAATAATTTCCAATCAGCAGAAAAGGGGAACTGTAGAATATTTTTTATTCTTGCCAGGATACTTACTTTAATGTTCCGAGAATATATTTGTCTCTTGTGTTTGTTTATGATTCTTCCTGAGACTTCTTCATACTGATCTAGAACCATTTTGAATCTGTTGGCCATAGTTTGAGAAGATCCTCTAAGCAATAAAGTATCATCGACGAACTAGGAATTATTTATTATTCTTACTCCCCTTTCTATCTTCAGGCCTAGAATATTGTGATTTCTTCTTTCATGTTCTATCCTTTTGTTTAGTGATTATGCCATGAGGACATACAACATTGGGGAGAGTGGGAATCCCTGTATTAATCCTCTTGTGGCTTGAAATAAAGGAGCAGGCCTTCCATTTATTAGAGGGGCTATCCAAGGGGTGGTAATACAAGCTCCAATCCAGGAAATAAAGAAGTGATTAAAATCTAATTTCCTTAAAACTTCAAAAAGGAAACTATGCTTGACATGATCAAATGCATTTTCCATGTCTATTTTAATAAACATACATTTTTATCTATTGTTAAAGTTGGAGTGGATCGCTTCCTGGACTAGGGTGATGTTGTCCCAAAACTGTCTGTTTGCGACAAATCCCCCTTGATTTGGAAGGATAAGATGTGGAAGAAATGCTTCAGTCTATTTGCTATGATTTTTTCCAGTATTTTGTAACAGACATTGCAAATAGAAATAGGGAAAAATATATCGAAGGAACTGTCATTTTTGTCCTTGGGGATCAATTCTAGAAAAGAAGTGTTGGTGGTGCCTCCCATCCTACGGGACTTTTGGACATATCTTATTGTTTGGATAAGATATTTTTTTATAATAGTATAATAATTTATGTAAAAATGAAGAGTAAATCCATCTGGTCATGGAGATTTATCGGGATCGAATTGGTTTAGAACTACTTTGACTTCTTCCACTGTG
Source organism: Picea engelmannii (assembly GCA_009831015.1). NCBI lineage: Eukaryota > Viridiplantae > Streptophyta > Pinopsida > Pinales > Pinaceae > Picea > Picea engelmannii. The sequence continues at coordinate 192,283 of ML803822.1, read as the reverse complement.
ACCTCCTTTCTTAACTCTGTGTTTTCCTCTTCTTTAATCATGTGTGGAATATGCTCAACGAACTACTTACACTGATCTTGGTTATCTTCCCCTTCCTTGGTGTAAAGTTTCCCTAAATGAGAGGTGGCTTCTTTTTTTTATTTCCTCAAAGGAATTAATCTGTGCCCCTGATTATGTCTTTATTTCCTCCACATTATTCCTATGTTGTCTGGCCTTGGCTTGCTTATGAAAGAAGGAGGTGATTTTGTCCCTTGTTTGAAGCCATAGGGCCTGAGATTTCAGTCTCCATTCCTTTTCTTCATTGTGGAGAGCCTTCATGTAATTTTGGAAGTATTATTTATCCTACATAATTTTCCTGTTATTGATATCTTTACGTTCCATATCTTCTTGTAAATCCTCAAGATGCTTTTTACATTTTTCTACTTCTTCCCTGGGTTTGTGAGGAGAGATTTTTATCCAATCCTTGATAGCTTTCTTGGGTCTCTTGAGATTTTGTTCCCAAATTTAAACAGGGGACCCATCCACCCAGTTCAACCACACAGTAGAGATCAGGGGAAGGAAGTCCAGTGATTCCATCTAGAGAGGGTTGAAACTAAAGGGGATGGGACCAAGGTTTTCTGCTTTGTCAAAGGAGACAACTATTGGGCGATGATGAGAGAGACCCCAAGGGATTATTTGGGAAGATATCTTATCTGGATGAGAGAGCATTGAACTGTGTATAAGGAATCATTCTAGTCCGGCTGTTATGTGACCCACTTCTGAGCATTTATTACTCCACATATATTTTCCTTTGTTAGGATGGAAATCAAACAGGTCCATCTCAAAAACTAGATCTTCCATGTGTTCCCTGAAAGGATCCCTTATAATGGAGCATCTTTTTTTCTCCTTTTGGTGAAGTGTAGTGTTGAAATCACCAGCTATGATACAGTTTTGACAAAAACCAACTTCTTTAATCCTCATCAAAGACTCTCAGAATTCTACTTTCTCCCAATAGTTGTTAGGCATATAAATATTAAACATGGGATAGTTGATACATGAAGGTAGATGTTTTACTTGAACTAGAACCCAGTGAGTTGATTCAAGTCTATGTTCTTCCTTGAATACCGTACTATTCCAAATTGCGCGTATTTTTCCTGACTCTCCTCTTGCATTTAGAGCTGCTACATTTCTTGCTTTCCATATTTTCTACATTTCTCAAAGGGCCCATGTTCCTTTCATTTTACTCTCCTGGATCAGGAGGATTTGGGGATTTTATGTTTTTATTAATTTCCCCATAGCTTCCTTTTTTTTCTTTTTGTCCCATTCCCCTACAATTCCAAGAGACTACCTTCAATACTTACTTGAATTTTTGGTTGTCCCCCCTTTTGTGGGCTAAGTATGTCCTTTTGATGTTGGTGTTTTTCTTGATTTCCCACCTTTTTTGAGTACTTCTTCCATCCTGAGATGGATTCCCAATTCTTTATATTGGTTTGTTGTTGTTTCCATGTTGTTTTTATTTTTTTTCCTTCCCGCTTTTGATTCTTTGGTGCTTTTGGGAATCTCTTGGTCCAGGTCTTCCTCCGAGTCTTCCTGGATTTCATCCTCTGGATCAATCACTGGGGGGGAGGGGTCCTCGAGATGGATGAAGAGTGGATATTTTTACTTTTTGGGGGGAACTGGGTCGAGGTCTTGTTGGCTCTGTATCTCTTATGTTGAATCTTTTTAGTTTACTATTTCTACCTCCATATTTTCAAATGCTTCATATCTATTTTTATTGTTTTCTGCATCATTGTTCCCCGTCATCAGGGATTTTCCCTTGAGTGGGGAGGGTGGCCTGGAGTTTTCTCTTTGATATTGCAGTTGGGGTACTGATTTGTTAGTATATTTCTTCCTTTTGGCTAGTATCCATTGTTCTTTCTCTTTGTCTTCGAGTTGATCTATTTTTTTCCTAGGACAGTTTTTTGTGAAGTGGCCATACTCATGGAATGCTTTTCATTTCAACGGGAGTTTTTCATAATCAGTTGTTTGAATATAAGACCACCCATATAGGGTGAGTTGGATTTCCTCTGGCAAGCCTTTTTCCATATCCACTTCTACACATAGACAAGCACGGGATTGGATACCATCTCGTTGTTCGGCACGATCAATGAATCTACCCAGGGCATTCCCAATATGTTTTAGGGTTTTTTCATTCCAACAATGGAGGGGGAGGAAGGGAAAACGAATTGAAACAGGGACTGTAGATGGAATGTCTTTTTCCAGGCAAAATTTTGGCGTCCATTTTTTCAGATACATCCCTCTTGAGACCATGAAATAGGGACCATTTCTAAAAATTGGATCTCTATTAGCTTTATTTTCAAAGAGAAATACATAGAATCCCTTACCACAGAATGTTGAGAAATTTTCCCCTTTATCATTTTCTTCCAATTATGCTCCAACCATTGTGTCATTTCTCTAGGAGAATGCTAGAGACCCATAAAATTTTCGATCAAACCATTTTCCGCCAGACGAAGAGAAAATGATCGATAGGAGGAGGGATGTACTGGCACCTTCTGGATCTCATCAAGCTTCTTGACAAAACGCGATTGGGGAGGACCTTTCACAAATTTCGCATAGGAGTAGATGAGATATTGAAATGTAGCAATCTCAAGAGGAGGTTGAGGTTGCAAGGGGGATCCTCCCCCCGAACCAGAGGCCATAAGAGTAGTTGCGGCAAACCACGAAAACCCTAGTAGGTTGCAAAGCTTCAACCAAATTTCGTTAGCGACGAGGAGGAATAATGTCTCAATCCTCTAATAATAATGTTGATGATGTAATAATAATGTTATTTTTTTAGTTTTTATTATTCAAATATTACAAGACAAAGTTATAATATAATTGTTTACTAAAATAACAATGATTATATTTTATTAATATTTAATTTTTCAAATATTTTATTAATTTATATTATCTAACAATTATAATATATGAAATTTATTCAATTAAATTTAAAATAGTAAATATAGAGAATAATAGTACATTTTGGTCTATACACTTTCGATGAAATGGTTTCACAATGTTTTACTCTAATATAGACTTTATGAATATTTTAATAAAAAATAATATCACCCAACATTTTATAATTAGTATTTTAAGAATTAGTAAAATTGACAAATGATTCTATACTTTTAGATAAGTATGGATCATTAAAATTTTCCTTATTTCTGACTAGGCTCTAGAAAAAGACTCTTTTAGAATTTCCATGTCCTTCCTATATTGACAATTATTTCAAGGAAAATGCGAAAAGAATTATTAATATAAGTTTACATTATTATAAAACTAAAGGATGGAGTGGAATAGGTGAAGTTCATGATAGTTGTAGTAGTTAAGGTGGGGAATTCCATCATAGTTGATAATTCCAAGTACACCACAAGTATTGTAGATGTTGCACAAAGTAATTTTGTTGGAATTGTCCTTAGAAGTTCCATCAAAGTAAGTGTATATTTATTTGAATTTTTTTTCTCTCAAATAACAAAAATTTTGAGGTTTGAATATTTTTTAATATATTCATTTTTTGTTAAATAAAATATAATTTAAAATAAATGTTCACTATTGTACGCCACCAAATTTGTGATATCTCAATTAATGCTTAGTAATTCAAAGGTTAACATAAACATATTTTAATACAATACAACATAAATTTGTTATAATAAATCATAAATATGACATAAAATATATCAAAACCAAATTTGTGTGCGTCTATTTAATGTATTTTCAATATGGTGGTTTTAAATGGTGGTTAAATTTTCATATCCAACATAATTATTAAATGAAGGGAAAAAAAACATAATTGTCCATTATAGATACCCATAATAAATGACACATCCACAATATAAATGTCCAAACAAATCATTTACATGAAATCAATCTCCATTGCCATCACCCTGATTATCTTCCTCACTTGGCATTGTAACATTGTTGTTCTCAAAAAGACGTTTATATCTCAGATCATGTCTCAGTACGAACCATCAATCCCCATCCAACACATCTAGGTAAAAAAACACTTGGTTGCAATGTTTTGGGAAAACATAAGGCTCCTTACTTTCAACCCACATTTTTTTAGAGTTAATACATATTAGCCCACTATCATGATATTCCTTTATATTTCTCTGCTGAAAGGTATCGCACTACTTGCAACAAAAAATAACACATTGAAACAATGATAATTCCACTTGCATGCTCTCTTGTATCTTTCCAATGTAACCTAACTTCCCCTCTATTAGGTTTTCATCACGGTGTCTAGAACAACTAGATTGGTCGAACTCAACCTCCACTCCACAATATTGTGTGATGTGGCCTTCATCGGCATACTCAATGAGAAAATGATGTCCATATGCCCACATAGATGGGAATAAATGCACCTATAAAACTGTGAACAAAGGGCAGTGTCATATGTCTAATAACCAAAGCATTAATAAAAACATAATACATGTTACAATTCAAATGTGCAATATTATAAATATAAAGTGGTACTCATAGAAGTTATTATGGAGTTGTTGCACCCGATCCCTATGTTTAGTGCATCCAGATCTTCTCCACGTGGGTTGTGACGGGACACTACATATTTCTCTTGTATTTGGTCATCCACCCAACTGTACTTGGGACATATTTTTGGCATATTTTCTTTTAAATGATTAGGATAACGAATTCTTCTACCATTCAACCATCTAAATGATTCCCTGTCACTCTCCCATTTCCTTCTTTTCTCTTCATACAACACAACCCATGGTCTCGTTGCCTCCACGTTGTAAAGAACGAATTTATTGATGGGGTCCATTTTAAAATTCGCTAAAGTATACAAAAATTCAAAATGAATAGCATGAGATCAAATATATATTATCAACTTAAAGAATGAATTTGTTGATGGCATCAAAAATTTTAAGTTCGTTGATATATAAAAGAATTCAAAACAAATAGCATGGGATGAAAAATATTTTATCAACTTCAATGTAAACAATTTATATGTACTAAATTGACAAAATATAAATGAATTACTCTTTATCAAGTGCATTTTTTCATTCATTTGGACTAGCTCCCCTTCCCTTTTTTCATCATCTTGATGGTTGTCCCAAACGAATGCCCCTTATGTGTCGTCAATTTGCTTGATGTACTCATTGGCATAATAGAACGATTGGTATACTATGTACCCCTCTACCATAAATCCCTCTGGTTTTTTCCTTTGTCAAACAAACCCATTCAATTTTTTCATGTACCTCTCTAAGAATAACATCCAACGACATGAGAGAACCCCAGCTAATTCAACCTCATCAGGTAGGTGAATTAGAATATGGACTTGCAAGTCCATAAAACTCATGGGTAGTTCCTTATCAAACATACAAATAATCTTAGTTATCTCTCAACGTCATCGTGGAATGATAGCCATATGAATCTCCCTTGATGTGATCCAATGTACAATTGCAGATAATTTCAATATGGCACGTCGCAATTCCTAGGGTAAGTCATGGTTCACACAACCACACATGAACAAAGGATAATGACACTACAAAATATACACATGCATCATTAATTTCCATAAAATTGTGAGTGCATAGAATATTTTTAGCGACGTCAATATAGAACTAGGAGAATCATGTATTCAACATATATACCCTTAGAATGTTTAGATGGTCATGTGATTTCAACCCCGAAAAATTCCCATCTACAGTGAAGCATCGTCATAGAGTTGACCTGTATAAATAAGGTGCCTTCACACCCAATATAACATCATTCTCCATAGAAAGATAATCTTTCTTCAAAATCCATGGAATATCACTTTCTTTAAAAGACCAAGACGGACCAGCCTCTCCTCTAGTTTCGTTTCTTGGCCAATCTCTCTTTTTAGTAATCAAAGCAATAATGTCTCCCCTGACAACCATTATGTCATTTTTATATCATGATATGTACCTTCATAGAGAAGATGAAACATTTTTTAATATATGCATGGGATATAGTAAGTGGCCAATCTTAAGATTCTCCCAATATGGAATCTCATAAAATATAGTTTTCCTTTTCATCCCAATGGGCATTTTCTCAACATAGGCACATCAAAAAATTCAAGATCATCGAACATAGGTTCCCATTTGAATCAAATAATTTTTCCATTCCCTTCTCCTTCTCTATGTCATATGCCCTATTCCAATATGTCAGTGTCATTATTTTAGGTCTATGTGTTCTCTCTGGTTTACCATTGAAAGAAGATGTAGCTCTTCTATAAGGGTGGTCTTCTAGGAGGAATACCCTCGAATAGTTTTACACCAGATTTCGTAGGTCATTGGACCACCTAGACTTTATAGAAGGTCCACAATATTTACATCCATGATACCCTTTTGTTACAAAACCTGCAATGTTAACGTATACATAGCATGTTAGTGTCAAAAAAATATTTGCACCAAATGAAGTATGCCAAATAAAATTATAGATATAAACAAATCAATGAACATGCTTGATGGATAAAAATCCTTGTCCTGGATAATTGTGCGTGGTGTATGCACATATGGCATACAACATAAAATACCTCTCCATTGGGATGGGTCTTGATACATCATATACATGTATCCCTTCCCATAATTGCTTAAATTCATTGATCTGTGGTTGGAGGTAGACATCCATTCTCTTAACTTGGCTTCTACCCAGGACTATAAGAGCCAACATAAGATGTTCATTCTTCACAGAAAACCATGGGGGGATATTGTTATTGATCACTACCACTAGAAAAACAGAATAGTTGGTGTTTTGGAGGGAATACAGGTTAACTCCATTCATAGTTATGATCAATCGGAGGCTCCATACTTCATACTTGAATTTTTCAGGCCATGTATCCTCTATATGCTTCATGGCTATTGAATATGTTGGGATTCGCATAACTCATGGCTCACTTCTATGTGAGGCATGCCACCCCTGCAACATGGCTAATAGTTTGCAATTAAAAAGCCTTTGAATTGGAATTATATGTATGTGCCTCAATATCTTATGAGGAGGACCATGTGCCTTACCCTTGTTTTTTAATTTATGGTACCTATCATGCCCACATTATGGACATATGACTTTGTTCGCATATTCATTTTTGTATAGAATACAATCATTCAGACAAGCATGGTATGATATGTACTCAACACCCAACATTTTCAGCATTTTCTTAGCCTTCGTGCAGCTATCGGGCAAGTGATTATCACTCGTAAGTACCTTATTTTTTAATAACATGCAATTAGTGGGAAATAGAAATTTGCATTTTCATTAAGCATGAATAAAATCAACCCTTTTCTTCCTTCATTCTGTGAAAAGATTCCTTAAAAATTTAGGGGACTTAATTGTTAGTTACCTCAAAAGTGTCATGAAACACATGTATGACATACCACACATTGCTTTCAAGTTGTATAGTAACATTGTTGTCCCTAGCTAGGTAAACTTTGCAGACTCTTGTACTGGACCAAATAGAGGAGTGGTGGAAGCAAATTTCAGTTTTTATAGAAGGTATCTATGACATCAGCGTCATCCCCTGGTTCATTTTGTTGGAATGCATATAACAACATTCCCTCCATGGCCTAGGTATCCTGCAAAAAATCATCCATACCAACCTCTATATCATTGCCTTCATCCCCAATATGTGAAGAACTAGTTTTATTGTCGAGGTTTTGAATTGGTGACTCGGGACGTAGTGGGAATCTAATAGTTTGTTGTTTCAACCATTCTCGGTGTGCTTCCTCTCCGAGCTCTTTTCATTTAGAAGTGAGCTCTCAACTTAACATAATATTTGGGTGCAACGGTAGATGGTAGATAGGTCACTCATCATTAGAATCTTGATTGTAAAAATATTGAATAACACATTGATAATATTAGTAACATAATGCTTTTAATATGTTCAAACATTATATCAAACACTTATTAGAAGCATGGACATTTTCATCCCATTAAGAAGCATGAAACCAACCCCTTTATAATAAAAAAATGTTGAATTAAGAAATATATTTACATTAGTTCCATTGAAAATCCAAAAATACAATTACTCAAACATATGTTTCTTATGCCCTATGAGGTTGTCTACATAAAAGAGATCAAATTCATGGTGTAATATCGTTGACCCAGGCTCGTTGTTGGAAGATGGCATGTTAGGATTGCTAGGGTAAATAAATTGTCCATTTTCATCAAACATCTGCTTGTGGTATATTTCTCATGATAAGAGTTTGCGTAATTTTGGGACCATGGGAATATCTTGAGCATCTGAACTCTATCCCAAATCTTGATCCTGGAAAATTCAATGAACAATTATTAAGTACGCAAACTTTTCATCTTGGACAGAGGCTTTACCAAAATATCCTCTTTTTGCTCATCTATGGAGATATACTGGAGAACTACTTCTCTCTTCTAGACTTTAACATGGAGAATATAATTCTTGATCTCAACGTACTTCAGTCTGTCATGGAACAATGATTTCTCTGAAAGCTTCACATAGCTCTGATCATTACAATATATCAAGGATGAATTCAGCGCCTGATCAAAAATCAACTTATTTATTTTGTACAAGCATCACAAGTTGCAATATACTTTGCTTTTGTAGTGTTGATTGCAACAGAATTCTTGTTTCCTGCTAGCTCATGACATCGTGGAAAATTTCAAACTGAAACATATCCAAGTAGCACTTCTTATGTCATTTTCACTCCCTTCCCAAAATGAATCGATAAATCCATCCAGATGTATATCATAACTCAAACATCCCACAAGGAAAATATTTGGCTTAGTATTCTCCAAATACATTAATGGGCCAATCAATTTTTGATACAGAGATGGGTCTACTGGATTAAAGTCTCTCAACTTCTTCAGGTCTGTCATCGTGGGAGTTTTCTATGGATTAGCAATCCATCATCCCGAACTTTTGAGTAATCATTTTGATACACTATCTCTGTCATAGAAAATTTTCACCACACTTATGTTGTATATGAGATACTCTGCATCAAGTTGCTTGAATCCATACAAGGTCTTCTTATATCTGCATACATGGGTCTATTTCTGGTATAAGATTCTTTCTCAATTTTCTTTATTGGGAAGAACAATCTTTTACATGTAAATTCCAATCCATGGATACTGCAAGAGGTATATCTAGTTTAATAGAACAAGTTGTCGTCGTAGTCTTCTCCCTCCTTTTGGAAGAACCTCTGAATCTTGCAATGCTTCCATTCATAATTATTTTTCACATTTTCTTACATACATTGTTCTTCATCACAACTTCCATTTCTTCTGGTTGATTTCTTCTAGTGGGTTCAAACCAAGCTGGTAGCCTTATGATTATCGGTATAATAACTAGTTGTTCTAGTTTTTATTTCTTTCTTTGAATCTTCATGTTCTTCCTCATGTTCCTCTTTAGCTTTTGGTTTCATGGAGTCTTCTATAGATTCCATTCCCTTCCTTCTTGAAGATTCCAACTTCTTCCTTTCATTATAAGAACATGGATGTAGATGCACAACCAAGGATACTTAAGACTTATTTTCGAAGAATACTTCTTCTACATTCACACTGAACACGTGTTTCTTATCATGGCCACTACTTATAATGAAGAACATGGAAAGATACTTCATAGTATTAACGGGTTCTTTAATGGATCACATCATTGAGGATTATCTCCCTCATAATCCCAGCTCCATGCCTGAATGAACAATACACATGCTCTTCTTTTGGAATTCTGCAATCATCTCCCTCCATCTGAGAGAGTCCATGCTTCCATCTGCATCCTTCTTGTTTTTTTATAAAGTATCACAATTATATTCTAGTTTCCTCTTGATTACTAACTTTTTTCTGGTTTGACTCCTTATGGATCTCTTCAAATTTGATTCTGATTTCGGCCTATTTGGCAGTTGTTACTTATACAATATATTCCTCAGGAATTTGTCACCAAATATTGTCAACGTACTTCATCTTTTTCATGTACATTACCTGACTTGTAGTCATCTAGCAATACTTATTTTGTTATTCTTCCATAGGTATCGTTTCACTAACCATATTATCTTCTAATAAATAGATACACATGATATGTACAGGAACTATGTAAACATGTTATGTACAAGAATATTGTTACCTTGACTAGAAGAACAAGTATGTTTTATCCTACTCGGCTTTCTTTGAGGGTTCCCTTTCTTCAACAACTGTTGCTTTGTCTGTTTCCTTCCTTTTCTTTAACTCGGGACAATGGTTCCAATTCTTTTTTCTGAAATGATTTCTTCAATAGCTTGTATTTGATCTCTTAAATGAGAGAGATTCTCACAGAGTATGATTTTATGCTATCATCATTATTCATTTTTATGTCACGGAGCTCATTCTTCAGAATTATTACTTGTCAAATGTTTTTGACTGAGAAGAGGTTAGTCATGGCATCGTACATCTTCTTAGATGAGTCAAGATGAGAGATGTAGGGTATCATGTGGTCTTTCATAGAGTCCACTACGATACTCATAGTGTTGATGTCATTTTCCTTGAACTTCTCCATAACTACAACGTTCTAAGGTTCCTTCTCTTTTCCTGCTTCAAACTATGGTTCCATGATCTTGCCTTTCACGATATCCAACAATGTATTCTTGGAAAGGATGAGGTCAATACTTGTCTTCCATGCTCTAAAGTTAGAAGCCCCTTCTAACTTGTTTTCTGACTTCATAGAGTAAGTCATGATTGCTTTGACTTGGTCAACCTTTGACTTTGACTAAAAACTCAAACTTGATGTCTTGGCTTGATGAGAGTACCAATAGGTGTGCTATTCTAGGGCACACTAGGTTGTCCGGGAATTAGGTCAAGCTCTTCACTTAAGGTGCCTCAACAAGAGGGTTAGGTTTTCATTGTTGCAGCAAAACTTTGACTGCAATTGCAACTATAACTGAGTAAATCCTCCTAATATATCTTCTAGTGGTTAGACCGTATGAAGATAGTGTGGGCCCATAACCTACTAGAAAAATAGGTGTGCTCATTTCACCATATACAATATAGTAATATTGTCACCCAACCATAGGTTGAAGCCACCCCCGAGCACCTTAACCTTGACAGAGAGAATAATTCTAGAAGAAAAACCTAGAACCAATAGCTAAACAAGGTAGCGTACCTCTCTCTAGAGCTAGTGTACTAAGAATAAATTCCAAACCATAACGAAGGATAAATTCCAAGCCAAAACCGAAATTTCCAGTTGCAGCTTCTCTCCAAACTTGTGCACCACTGGTCTTATGCAGTTGTGAGAGTGAGAGTGGTAAATGAGCTCTAGCCCCCTCTTATTTATAGTCCTCCAAGTGACCTAACTGGGTGTACTTCTACTCCTGGAGGCTAATAACTTAATATTACATTTTCTCTTGAGTCGACTTGTCTTCTAGGGTTCTTATCCAATCGTTTAGGGTTTCTCTTGCTTCCTGGAATATTCTAGTCTCGTCAGGGTTACATGTAGAGGTTAATACCTCCTGCAGCTACCATAATATCAACAAATTATGTGTTGTGAGTATATGTTGAAGAATGAAAGTTTAATTGAACAAATTGTAAGTAGCTATGTTGTTTAACTTTCCTTGTTTTATAATTAATGAAAAAACAAGAAAAATTTGTATTTATTATATTGACTATGCTTTGTCATGTCATATTAAACATGCAGGAAGCAAAGTATGGAATGCAAGCATCAAAAGAGATTTTGAGAGAATTCAAGAAGCATGGTTTCGAAAGAATGTGTATTGTTTATGAAAGACTTGGTGCTAAGGTATGTTTTTTTATTTATGCAATCATGTATATCTACTATATATAAAAATGTAGATATAGTTATTACAATTGTTTCTATGTTTGTAGATGGAAGATGAAGGGACAGAACATAAAAAAAAAAAAGACAAGTCGATCATCAAGAAATTATTATGTTAAAAAACCAAAGTACAATATCACCTACAAATGATGAAGAAATGAGGCATGCACGCAGGTCGAGCAATGTCAATAGTTCAACTGATGAATGATAATCAATATAATTGAATGTTACTATAAGTTGTATGTTTTGGAATATTTCTTTGAAAATCATGGATTTTATTTAATGTACTCAACATATTGTCCCAATTGCATGGGGACGTTTTACCAATAAGTGTAACAATTCCAAATTGGTTGCAATTTGATTATTGTACTAGACCAGTACGTTTTCCTTTTGTCATGACAACGGGTCTCTTATTCATATATAATAAAATGGGTTTCTTATTGCATTGTGTTGTCGAATGTTGTAAAATGTTGTGTTCTTGAATAAATAATATGTGGATGATTTACATTGATAAAAATAATCGAGGTTTAATTGGTTGGATAACACATTGATGCAATAACATAAATATAAAAAAATATTTGATTTTGAAATAATTAATTGAAATTTTGTAAAAACAATGAATTAAAATATATACATATTAGTGCATTGTATTTTTTTGAACTCACTAGAGCCATAATATAGACATCGGTGCATTTTGAGGAGTCATACGCAATGGTACATATTAATTGTAATAGTGCACCATCACATACTATTGAGAAAATGCATCGTTTTGTAAACGATATAACGTACAATAATATTTATCGTTTCAAAATTGTACGGTGCTCATGTTTAAAATATTAACAAATACGCTAAGATTTTATCGTACCAGTGTGTTATGTTTATTATACACACCGTAGATATAACCATTATTTACGCATCGGTGCCTTTACTACAGTGTATGCACCAGTGCATACTAAAAATAATGTTGTCGACATATCGATACGTACTAATTACATAAGCACCGGGGCACATTCTATATTAAATGCATCGGTTCTTAGAATAACATTATCGCACATGGGCTAGCTATAACTCTATATGTAACCCGATTGCACCAGGGCATAAAAATACTAAAGTGCATTGGTGCATCATAAGAGAAGCACGCAGAACCAATGCATAGTAATTATAAAAGAATCAGTGCTCTGCATACGATGAAAAAGGGGCAACCGGTGTGCATTAGTTATAAATGCATTGGGGCATTTTTTTATCATATTCAGGTTCGGGGCATTTTTATTATATTATTGTATTGGTGAATTTTATTATATTAACGTACCGGTGTGTGTGTGTGTGTGTGTGTTTCAATACTGCAACGGTTCGTTTTGACAAGAAACGCACCAAAAAAAATAAAAAAATAATAATAATAATAATAATAATAAAATCCTCTGCTACAACCTCTGCCCGCCCAAAAAAAATTAGTTATATAGAACATCTGTTAAAATATCCGCAGCCAATAGAGGATCTTGTAGGGGAGGTTTTTTTGAAAATATTTGTTATATAGTTATTTTCCACGTAAGTACCTAATAGATATTCTCTAGAGGTTAGCAGGCTCAAACATTGAGTTATGCCACTTTTCCCTTGAGTATACACCATCATTTTGTCTGGTCGTGACATGTTCTTTTACAGATAGTGACCCAAATTAATGGTCGTGCCTTTCTCTCTTGCAAACTTCGACCAGTCGCACTTTGCAAGAATGCAGGGTGCAACTGGGTCTATTACTCTCAATTTAGGAATGGTTAAAATGAGATGGGATCAAGCTCGGATTTCTCGTAATTTTACCTCGAGATGATTGTAGTTTTCAGTGTTTAAAAGTTACCCACCATCTCATCTCTTTCATCATATATATTGAGGGTCTCTCATGGGAAAAAGGAGGAAAATATAGAGTAAACTTATAATGTCAGATTGATTACAGAGCTTGGGCAAGGAAATTGAGAGAAGCTTCATCAAGCTATTTGTATGTATGTTGTAAGATTTTGCTTTATTAATAGAAGATGCACATGATTTTCCCATGTAATTAATTTTATAAGGTGATTATAATCTTCATAGATAGTTAATATTTTCATGTCTTTGTGATATATTATTAGATCTATATTTTATACATATTATGTTTGATCTCGTGAAAGGTATTTGTTGTTTTCCTATGTGTGTAGACCTGTGTTCGTGAAAGCGAAGGATATATTCAAATGAGTGAACAACCAAGGAGCATGCAGGGACAATCGTTGAATTATTAGGTATGCTTATCATCCTCTTATCTCATAGATATTTTCATGTATGATTTAGATCTAGGAAAATCTACATCTTGCATCTCTATGTTGTCTTAGGTCTAGGAAGAGCCTAAGGGAGGTAACATCATGCAGGGTAAATTTATCCTACAACAAACTGGTGACTCCACTAGGAAGTTTATTTAGTTTTCTTCCTCAACTTTTGAATTCATATTCTCAACATCCTTGTATGTTTTAAGCCTTGATTTTTGTTTTCATTCTTCCCATAAGTCTTTTCCGAGTCTGTTTGGAATTTTTCAGTCCCAGATCTGATAGATCTGCCTTAGATCTATTACTATTTTCTCTTGTACGATCGCGGTCACTGTTTTTTCGTGCACACAAGGCGTTCACACCCCTTTTGGTCATGATTTACCCATTACAGCAAGCGACCACAAAAAAAATCACATTGAGCACTGCAACCAATGCTTGTGATCGTCGGTCTCCCCTAGTACACAATCTAACCGGTTGCTCTATCTTGACTATCAAGGTGCGACCAACCATTGAAAAGTTGTTTTTGAAGGGACATCCTTCAAATCTAGCTCAGATCTTATTTTTGTGTTTTCTTACAGTCTCACAGGTCTTTCTCATATCTATTCTAGCAGTCATTGTTGCAACATTTTTTAATTCATTTAAAAAAAAATTGAAAGATTGAGTTTCCTGTGATTGAACCTTTTATTTCTTGGGTGCTTGTTTTCTTCATCTCCCTTAGATTTTGAGTTATAGTTAGTGGGTTGAGCATGTTAGAGCTTTCATTTTAAAGAAAAATAAATTGCATTTAAAAAAAAAAGTGTATCCTACAGTTTCTTTGACTCATATATCAAACACCTTTTGTGTTCAAACAGTGGTTCATGTTTCTTGCATTGAATGTTACGCTTGTTTCTTTGCTTGATACCTCTTACTCCTTTCTGTAGATAGGCTTCATCGAAACTAAAGATTTCATTCCATTCATGTTTTCTTTTGAAGTCTTCTTGGAGTTAGAGTGATAACACCATATAGTTCACTTCCATTTACCCTTTTGAGTAACAACAACAATAAAAGGAACAAGGTACCTAACCTAAAATCAAATAGACTTTTTATTTATTAGAAACGATCACAAGTATAGGTTGTAGGGCCTTGGTGGTAGGGTGGAGAGTAAATTCTCCAAGGCCACTGGAAAAAAAAACTAGGAACACTAATGAGCGAAAAATACATTAGTAATGTGAAGTGTTTGTTTGGAAAGCTCCTCTAACATAGGAGTCAAGCAGTAGGAGAAGTTGAGAAGAGTGCTTGGATTGGTCCCAAACATTCTCTCTCAATGAGATTATGTGAGTCAAGGGGGCAGTCTTAGTAGTGGAAATTCCTCGGGGTGACACCACTATCTGAGTTGCTTCATTTCTAAGACATTTTTCTTAAGTTCCCTACCCATTCGTAGAATCCCTCTCCCACAACCGTTCTACCCAACCACCAAGTGCGAAGTGGTATCCCTAGTTGTTTTTTCTAGGTTACCTTCCTAGGTGACTGTAGTGGTGGTACTATAAGTACCTAAGACAGACGTACAACACACGATTTTGGCTCCTTAGGAGGGTAATTGGTTTCATCTGGTACTTGTACCTCTCAAAGTCCATTACGGAGTAGTTGTGGGTAATTGTCTCTCATTTATTCTTTGATGGCCTCATCTCCCGTCTCTGGAATATACTTACCTCCTTTCTCCCTGTCATAAGGGAGTTGTTTGCTTTCTCTTATCTTATAGGGACTTTGTTAGTGTGTTCTTTTTTATTTAGCATACCTTAGGTTGTTTATGTGTCTATGGCAACAGTTCTAGAGCCTACCAATCAAGGAACCCCTTTACATGGAGATCCTCATCCTTTTCCTGATTTTGGAAATATTGGTCCTCCTTACATTTCTACATTGAGTCTTATCGGATTCACTATAAGGTTACCAGTATGGTTGTTTTTCACTCTGATGATCCCAAATGCTCCTGGTGCTTTGAATGCAAACCCTTCACCCCACGATCATCAACCTCATGTTGACGCTTTTCCTTCTTCGCCCGTCAGGTCTTCTTCCCTTTCTTCTTCCTCACCTGGTGAAAGTATTAATGATAGTAACAAGGAGGATAAGAAGAAGAAGAAAAGGAAGATTAAGAAGAAGAAAAATTAGCAAGGGCGTAATCAACCAGCCATTGTTAATCATGTTGGGATTGTTGATAATGTTGAGAATCCTAATAATATAGGTCACAAACCTAAGTTCCCTTGCAGGATTTGTAAGGGTGATCACCTTATTAACCATTTCCATGGTATTCTGAAGGTTTTAATGTTTGAAAACACAGGTATTCCAACAGAGGATGAACACCTTCAGTAACCACACACATAACCAAATCAAAGATCAACACACCAATGTTTTCACGTGGTAAAACCCCTACGAGGAAACATCCACAGCCCCAGCCAACACG
>ML803822.1:134861-168843 GCA_009831015.1 Picea engelmannii | reverse complement strand
TGCAGCGCTGAGGTCTGTAGCAGAAGGTGAATCAGAATTCTAGTCTGAGGAGCAGCTGGAGGAAGCTGGAATTAAACCATCACAAGGAAAAATGGCAGAAGTGAGTCTGTCAGAGCAGATGACTGAACAGTAGGTCATTCAAGAAGATGAGACTGCAGAGATGAATTTTGCAGCAGAGTGGCAAGCTGAGGCCACAGAGGAAGAAAATAGCATGGGGGATCTAGTTGATCTGCCCACTGATAAGGACAAAGAAGTGCAACCGAGGAGACTGCATAAAGAGACCCAGCCACTAGAGAAACTAGACGAGGTAATTGAGGGAATCAAAAGGCTGATGTTGAGGTTAGCAGCAGAAACTGCCATTGAGGAGAAGTTGAGTAGAGGAGAACTTGCCATGGCAGCAGGGCAACAGATGCAATAGCGACAACGAAGCGATGGAGCAGATGGACAGCTCCAGAGAACTGTTTGGGATCCAGGTGAATTTCAACAACCATGTTGAGAAGATCATGAGCAGGAGCTCATGATTTTTGTAGCTGAAGAGTATGATGCAGAAGCATCACTCCACGTCATCAAGCGCCATCTAGCCAGCACACCCAACATGCATTCAATGGAGAGGAGAGGCACAACCCTCTCACTTTCAAATTTCAAATTTGAATTTAATGTATTAAATGTTGTAAGGCTAGTAGAGCCAAGTCATGCCTTTGAGAATGGTGTAGTTAGAGTCACCTTAATGGTTGGCATGTTGATGGGGATCTAGATCTGATTCAGATTAGATGGCCCATTCAATGTAATTCATTGTAATTAATGAGACTTGGTGAGGATGGAGGGAAGATCTCGAGGAGCCCCTCTTTGTAAAAATATTTTCTTTGTATCAAGATTTAGTTTTTTGAAGGGAAGAGAAGAACAGAGAAAACAAGAAGAAGAGAAGAAGTCAAGACTCTGTTGCAGTCCGAGCTCGAACACATTGTAATCAAACCTTGATGTTAATAAAAAGAAGTTTTTCCTACATATGTGTTTATGTGTCTTTTATGAATGTTGTATGTTCATTCATGTTGTAGATGTATGTTAAGATCCATCTGTAGAAGATAGATAGATTTTCCTATCTGTGAGTTCTTTGATTTCAGGTTTGGATCCTTTGTGGTTTCATGCAAGAGTGCATGACAGAGTACTGCGGTCTCTAAAAACTAGTGCAGGAGTGCACTTCTGAATTCTGTGGAATTTAGACAAAGACGTGCCAGGAGGAAGCACCAGAGGAAGTCATTGACTCAAGGAGGAAGCCTCAAGTTTGTTGAACACCTTTAAGGAAGAACTGTGTAGAGGAGAGCACAGAGAGGAGAAGCAGAATTACTGAGAATTATGTAAAGGCTCCGCCATGAGGGAATTGAGTAAAGGCATGGAGTCACTAAGGATTCTGGAGGACTCTGCCAGGTGGTCATCAAGTTGGTGCAAGTGTGCACAGGAGGAACTCTTGTTTGAGTTCAAAAAGAAGAGAAGTGTCGAGTTCGAAGACACTCACAGGGTTGTTGAATACCTTGTAGGCTCTGCAAGGTGTGCATCGAGCAGAAGGATGCCAAGAGGGCGTGAGGCATTTCTTTCCAAGAAACAGCCTCGAATCTGAGTTATTCAAAATATCATCAGCACAAGGAGTGTGCGAGAGTGGACCTGTTCTAAGTCCATAATCTCATAAGAGGAAGCGTAAGAAGAAAATGCACAGAGAAATCCTTTTGAGGTTTCTGAGTTAATAAAGCTATTAGGAAGGGAAGTGTTTCTATAACGCGGACGAGACCCAAGGGAACTGGGCTCGCAAGAGAATCATCGAAGGCCGAGACCTTCAAGCGTAAGAAATATTCCAAGGGAAAGGAAGAAGGGAATGCTCAAGATAAATCACAGTTGTCGTTAGATCAGCTGGAGAAGCCAGATCTGGATCGTTGAAGTCTACGTCCAGACACACACAAGAAAGCACACAAGGAAGAGAAACAGATCTGGGTCATCAGATCTAGTGAAAAGGATCGATAGCCATCGGATCCGGAGGAAGGCACACAGAGTTTAACCTCTAGGAGGTTGCGTAGGAAAGGAGCCGTATGGACAGTGAGAGGCCTTCATGAAGGAAGTGTTGAAGTTGTGAGAGTCATTGGATCTTGCAGAGTTGCGAGGTGGTTAGAGGTGGATGAACCCATCACCTTAGGATCCAGGATCAATGGGAACCATTGATTGTGCTTTGTGTAAGCCATTGGATCATTTCACGAATTCAGGTATCGTGAGTTGGGAGGCGAAGACATTTGCGCTACAAAATCTCGAGTCGCGAGACCGTGATTTGATCTGAACCGTCGATCGAGGAGGAAGGAGAGCCGTGAGATTTGGTGCCTCACTACATCGTGTATCAGGGTTTCAGAGGGTGAAGGAGTTGCACCTTTATCACTAAAGTCACTAAGTGTCGAGCATCGAGGGCTCGTGCGAACACGTGTCACATCTGTTAGGTGGGGACCACATGGTTGACAGGTGGTGCAAATGTAGAGTGCACAAAAAAGATGAAAGCGGGTGACAGGTGGTGGACACGCGTTGCCTGGGAAGGAGTCAACCCATTGTTGAATTATCACGTCTCGGAGATTCGCAAGGGAGGAGCACGAGGGCTCAACACTCCAACTCGTGAAGTTGTGAGTTGTGAGGGGTGCTAGAGTTAGGCCCTAGCCAGTGGTCACTTGTAGAGGCGCTAGCGAGGAAGGAGCCATACCCGTATCGCATCTCGGGTATCAGAAGTTTGGAGTCAAGGGTCTTCAATTCACAAACTCGTGAGATCACGAGTCACGAAAAGTGCTTGCACTAAGGCCTGGTTGTGGTCACATGGAGACGTAAGGCTCGCTCCTGGTGTTAAGTTGCACAGGGCAGGTTTTCATGAAGGACCCGTGGATCGGATTCATGAGGTTCCAATAGGGATATGAGGGAGATGCTTTGGCTCAAGGAGAATTTAGAACGATCCTGTGCGGATCTCGGACAGAGGGTCGGGGGTCTGCAGCATCACCTCTGGACATCATGTTGGAGTTAAGTCGCTAGCTTCCACCAATCATGCTGGGGGAAAAGTACCAACCTCTGGACATAATGTTGGGAAAGAACCTATCGGTGGGTATCACCCACAATACCAACCTTTGGATATCACATTGGGAAGAAACCCATAAATGGGTATAATTATGAGCACAATTTATCCTCTGTTTCAAGCTCGTGTAAAAATGAAGCAGACACCCTGAGCATAGTTTCATTCTTTGTTTCCGGTTCGTGTAAAAATGAAGCAGACACCTCGAGTATAGTATCATTCTCTGTTTCAAGCTTGTGTAAAAATGAAACAAATAACCATGAGCTTAGTTTTTGTTATTTCTCGTGCTCATAAATACATGAGAATAATTTACCGAGTATACTTTTATCGCTTTTTTGGGCTCATAAAAACTACATGAAAAAATAACTCTTTGGAGTCTCCTTTAATCTTTTTTCAAACTCTCTAAACATGAAAAGATTGTCGAGTGAGCTTGTTTCCTTTCACACTCATTAAATGGTTTTGAAAGGACGTCAATTTGATGTAATTTTTACCCTTTTTGGACTAAATGGACTAATTACGAAAAAGGAATACTCTAGTCAACCTTCGCTAGAAGAATTCTCCCTTGTAATGTTTTATACTTTTTCGGGCTCGGGGAACTAAATTTACAAAAAAGAATACCCTTGGAGTATTCTTTAAGTTCTTTTTAGGCTATCTAAACATGAAAATACTGTTGAGTATAGCTTCTCTGTGCTCGTAAAATTATGCATTGAAGGACCCATATGGGGTCGAACCCCTCCTTCGTCAGGTTCATTAAACATGTGATGAGGGACTCATCAAAGATGAGCTATATTGAGCATATTTTATCCTCCTCAAGATCGTAAAAAAATCAAAGGGGTACTCATCGTTCATGTTGGGGGAAAATTTGAGGGTTTTTCAGTCTAGTCATCTTCACAAATGGCAATCGTTTGTGAAGTCTCCCTTGAACAACGCACTTGTTTTATGTCTATGTATCACAGTTGGGTTATTCATTGCCTCTAAATTACTATCATCTCCCTGAGTTTTTAGACTCCGTCAACTTCTCATTCTTCCAGTATCCCATGGTGAGTGTTTTGGTCATTATTGAGTCAATGTTGCCAAGTCAAGTTATTTGCCATGTCATTTTGTTCAAGGGAAGTTAGCTTGTGTCGACCATTTTCAATCTTTCAGCCTATTTATCTCAGCCATCCCTGAGTTAGTTATGATCTACTTTATACACCATATATATTTATCTATTTTGTGTCGATGGATGGGGGATACCTCAAGGCCCTCCTTCGACGAATTTCATCCTATCGACTCCATATCATTATCCATGTTTGAAATCTAGAAAGCAGTCAGTACCCTGGGATTTGCAGACATCAGTGGAAAGTTCCCTTGCAATTCGGCAGTGGGTTGACATCATATGCTCTTGTTGAATGAATCTATGAGTGTTCAACTTCAGCACATCTATTCACACTCGCTAGATTGTACTAGGTATCTTGGTGTCCATCATCATCATCATTGGATTCCCTCACATCTATTAATGGTATACATCAATGACCAGTAATAAGATGGTTTCTACCATGCTTGACCTCAGCTCATTTATTCGCGTGGTGTAGATTCATGCCATTGAGATTTGGTATGAAGACCTTGGGTTGGAACCACCACATTCCTTGATAGAATTCCCTCCCAAGTTTTGATGGATTTATTCATGAGTACTTTAGAGATCACTCGGGCATCAAGTCATCTCATTGATTTGTATATTATGACATAGATCCACATTTGTACTTGGTCGTGGCTATTCTCTCACTTGTGACATGGATCCATAGTGTATTTTTTCATGGCCATGATCTAGTCAGTTGTGTCATGCATGGATCCATAGTGTACTGAATTTTGCGGCTATGCTTAGTTTCTATTATCGAGCACAGGTATGCCCACCACGGGGATGTTCTTATATATGTTGATGCTAGCTTCTTCCATTTTCCTTTTCCTAAATCTCCATAACTTTTGTTCGTAAAGTATTTCAGCCATTAGACACCTCTTTTGACCTCGTACTTTAGGGGGCATATGTTATACAGTTATTTTCCACCTAAGTACCTAATATATATTCTCTAGAGGTTAGTAGGTTGAATCATTGAGTTATGTCACTTTTCCCTTAAGTATACACCATCCTTTTACCTGGTCCCGGCATGTCCTTTTACAGATCTTGACCCAAATTGATGGTTGTGCCTTGCTCTCTTGCAAACCACAATTTATCACACTCTGCAAGAATGCAGGGCATAACCGAGTCTGTTACTCTCAATTTAGGAATGGTTACAATGAGATGGGATCAAGATTAGATTTCTCATCATTCGACCTCGATAAGCTTGTTATTTTGAATGTCTAAGAGTTATCCACCATGTCATCTCTTTCAGCCCATACATTAAGGGTCTCTCATGGGAAAAAGGAGGAAAAGATAGAGTAAACTTATAATGTCAGATTGATTACGGAGCTTGGGCAAGGAAATTGGGAGAAGCTTTGTCAATCCATTTGTATGTAAGTTGTAAGATTTTTCTTTATTAATAGAAGATGCACATGATTTTCCCCTCTAATTGATTGTATAAAGTGATTATAATATTCATAGAGAGTTAGTATTTTCATGTATTTGTGATATATTATTAGATCTATGCTTTATACATTTTACATTTAATCTCATGAAAGGTATTTGTTGTTTTCCTATGTGTACATACCTATGTTTGTGAAAGTGAAGGATATCTTCAAAGGAGCGTGCAGGGAAAATCGTCGAAGTATCGGGTATGCTTCTCATCCTCTTATCTCATAGATATTTTCATGTATGATTTAGATCTAGGAAAATCTACATCTTTCATCTTTATTCTATCTTAGGTCTAGGAAGAGCCTAAGGGAGGTAACTACTGCAAGGTACATTTTTCCTACAACAATTTTGCCAAATTTTGTTCCACTAAAAACCTCCGCAAAAACCTATGTAAGAAGGTGTTCTCCTTGTGGTGTCGTTAGCCAATCAAACTTGTTTTACTTTGTGGTACAGGAATTTTGGATGCAATTTTGAGAAATATCATAAGGGTTGAGGAGTGCGCAGTAAAGGTGCATTCAGGGTCGGAGTGTGCAGTAAAAGCGCAATTGGTGACGCAAAGGGAAATAAAGCAAGGAAAGAAAGCAATTAGATAAAGCAGGAAAAGAAGCATGCAAGAGAAAAGGAAGGAAAAGTAGCATGCAGACACGAAAGCAGGAAAAGCACGGATGAACTATGTGTTTTCATGAGTTGTAATGAATCATAATGAGTTGTCATAAGGTTTTGGGATAAGCTAGTAGGGTTTTGAGCCCTAAAATCTGTGTATAAATATGTAATGGGTTGGGAAGAATGGGGTTCACTGAAAGTAAGAGAATAGGTAGTTGTTGTTGTTGTTGTTGCTGAGAGAATAGGTTGAGAATGAGAGAGAGAGTCTATGGTTGAAGGTTTAGGGGAGAGTTTGGAAAACAGAGGTTTGCATTGCAGAGCGGCTAGGCAGGATGAGGAATGATATCATGATGTATCTATTGTAGCACAGTACGTAAGCTTGAGATGAATTGCATGAAGAATAATAAAGAATCCATTCATTGTGGACGTAGCCAAAGGATTGGGTGAACCACGTTAAATTATGTGTCAGAATGTGTCTTTTTATATGATTGTTCATGGATGTTGTGTTTATGCATGATGAGATCTAGCTTTGTATGTTATATGAGTGTTGTGTATTAATTATGAATGTTCCATTGAATTATCTATGTCATAATATGCATTATAATGGTGTTGTATAATTGAGTTTACCAATTAATCAAGGGATAAGAGACCCGGAATATTGTGCACATGGTATATAAGTATCAATGAACACGTTGATGACCTCACATCCCCTCATCTCTATAGAAACTTGGTTCATGTAGTCCCATTAGATACCTTGGGTGAGACTTCAATTGCATGCAGGTGATACCGAAAGGGTCAGTATATGAAGAGTTTTGTTGGTTAGATAACTTGAACCTAGGGTCTTACAATCGCGCGCCAACAAATGGTTTCATTGTCGGGACCTGGAATCTATGATTGAGGGAATGTTTTGGAGGCCAACTAAGAAACAAATATTTGAATGGATGGAAAGGAAGGAATGAGAATTTTCTCGGAAAGAGAATAGAAACCCTTGGATGAGTGATGAATAATGGTTGCAAAGGTATGTGTTCACAGATCTGCATGAGATTTTCTTTGGCAGATTTTTTTATCATTTTGACTAAACGGTTAGAAGGTTAGTGGAGAATATTGCACTGCAGCATCGAGTAACTAACTTCTGATTTGGTAAGACAATTGAATTATGTAAGTAATAATACTTCCTTCGCAGTTGATTTCTATTTGACAACATATTGGGGGGTTATATTACTAAATTTGCAGTAGATTGTACCCAGCCATATAGTGTTGCAGAAAGGGATTTCTTCAAGGGTTCGCACAGAAGGTTCATGAAAGCATTGGGTACCTAGATAAATATGTTGTTGTGAAAAAAATGTGTGATGACAATAGAATCTGACTGCTAAGGGGATTCATGCACATAGGGGAATTGGGAGTTGACCAAGGGATGGTATGAAGGTAGGATAGAATGAAAAAAGAAATGAAGAAGGAAGGGAGGAACTGAGCATGCAAAGAAACAAGGAAGGTATATTAGAAGAAGAAGATGAATTTGGAGTATTGCGAAGTGGAAGAAGGTATAAGAGGTTGAATAATGGGGATAAGGAAGGAGAGTCGCATAGTGAGTATGAGAGGAGATAACCCCGTGCAATAGTCCAGATCGTAGAAATACTACACACAAAGGGAGAGGAAGAGGACTCTCAGTTCAGTCCTATAATAGAAGAGTTGTTGAGTCCTAATTAGGTTGAATCTTATGTCGATTCCACAACTCCATGTGCATCACCAAGATTTGAGGTAACATTTGAAGATTTGTCAAAATCAGTTATAGTTAGTGGAGGGAGACATGGTAGTAGTAGCCATAGCAGTGGAAGCAGTGCGTCGAGTCAGAGTCAACCAAGATCGTCGATGGGAGGTACTACACCAAACGAAATGGCAGGGTTAGACAACACATTGAGACTACCTAAGTTCCATGGAGTTGGGTCTAAGGACCCAGAACAACATCTATTTTTATGTGAGACAATTTGGGCTATGAAGAATGTCTAGGATGAGGACGTAAAGATTGCGTAGTTGGAAACAACGTTTAGAGGTCGCGCATTAGCATGGTACATGAAACCGTAGAGTACTACACCTATAGGTCAAGCAAGGACACTCGCAGAAATTAGACAAGCATTATTTAAAGAGTTCAAGAAGTCAAAGTATGAGTTGCAATACATCACAGAATTGAAGGAAATCAAACAAATGTAGACTGAATCGGTTTGGGACTATGATCAAATATTTAGGGATTTGATGGGTAGGTTGACATTATAGATTCCTAATCAACAGCACCAAGAATCGTTTATTGTAGGACTATTGCCACACATTCACTTCCCATTGGTGCAACAGAAGGTTACGACGCAACCTGAATCCTTGGATATTGTGATGAAGCTAGAAGCATCTCTTGTAGGGGATGGTGGGGAGATGGCTCAAGTCTAGACACAGTTAGCTACCTTGACAATTCAATTATCAAAATTGTTCAAAAGGAAAGGAGAAGAGAGAACATGTTTGGTGTGTCAAGTGTAAGACTGAAGGCCACCATAAGGGAGAATCCCCATCCTTTGCGCAGTATTTGGAAACTTGAGCACCGAACCCATTACCAGCAGGGGAGTACAATGAAATATGTAAGAAATGAGGCCATCATCCACATGATTGTCCATTGTTGCAGAAATACCAGAGTACACCAAGGAATTAATTTTGTAACTTTTGCAGGTCATTCGGGCACGAAGAGAAGGATTGTAGCGCATTCAATTTCATGAGAGAGCGCACTTCATATATGTATAGGATTCAGAAGGAAAATGTCACGAAAAAAGGAGGTGGTCCATGGTAGAATAATCAGAGAGGATTTAATCCAGGAAACCAATGACGATTTGGAAAAGGTCGTGGCAGAGGAGGTAGAGGCCCAATAATCTGCTACAATTGTAATCAACCTGGACATTCAGCTCTTGACTACCCAAATACTTATACAACCTATGTTACACATTATTCTGGTCACCTCAGTGATCAACTGACAACATGTGTTCATGTTCCCTGAAAATATTAAAAGAGACTTTCTCCATGAGAAAAGTGGTTTGCTTTCTTCCTTCAAAAACCATAATAAGAGAGGTTGTCACATCCTTCTATATGCATGGGGTGTGACGATGCCTGATCTTTGCACTCTGCCCTAAAACTAGACTGTGACGTCGTCACATGTTGCTTGTACATAGGGTGCAATGATGCTTAAAGCATAAGAAAATTCAAATTTCACGAATGTTCTAGAAAGGAATCTTCTAGAAGATGAGGTGGCCTCCGATCAGTTTGGATCTTACTCACTTCTTTGATTTAGTGGGATCATCCTAATCTCCTCATCCATCTCTCTTTCACACTATATAAAGAGGGATCTCTCGTGGAAAATGCTAATGTTGAATAGGCTAAGATTTTCTTGGAGAGTTCTACTTCAGATTATGCTTGAGAACTTTGTTTTAGTTCTTCAAGTCAGATTGTGGATCTTCTTCATTCAAGGCATTGGAGAAAAGGTGTGTGTGTGTTGAAGCAAAGAGCCATTGAAAGGGGACCTTGCAACATCAAGGCATGGGTTGTATTCTCCACTTTCCATTTAATTTAATACAACAATACATTTCTTCCCTATAAAAGCATCTCATCTTCTATTGTATAATTCCTTGATCTTATACATAGACTTCATTAGAATATACATATCTTTTTTTCCCTCTTTGTTGGTTTGTGATTCTTATACAGGCTTACCATTCCGCAAACCCAAGGAAGGAGCTACAAGGACGACACTATCGAGGATCAAGTGTCGTTTAAAAGGTATGTCACTTGTACCTCACTAAACTAGTTTATATGACAATGAAGTTTAAGGTGAAGTATGTATTTTGTTCCATTTTGTTCTAGTTTCCTGTGGAAGTTAGGGATATATGTTTATGTCCACACTTACCGATTAGTCCGATAACAACCTACACATATTGTAGAGCACTAGATCATGTGACAGAAGATTGTCCTCAATTCCTTGCGAAGTGGCATGCAAGAGGGAATCAAAACCAAAACCCAAATCAGAACATTCAAAAGATATCAGCTGAGAAACTCAATGAAGGACCTAGATAGTAGTTGTCGTGCGTGGGGGAGATAGAATGGGGGTTGATGCAATGAATGGAGGTTGGCATGTTAAGAAATGGGTAAGGAAATAAGCAGGGGCTATGTCGACATTTGACACAAAGCAAGAAAAGGAGACGTATCAGAGGACAAGAAAAGAGATACTAGGACCAGATTGGGTAGCATCAACATCTTCTATGCCTCTTGGGCTTGAAATGCCTTTGGTCTATGATCGTACTATACCAGAAAAGTCACTTGAGAAGGTAAGTATTCTAAGAGAGTTTTTGAGAATTTGCATAGAATTCATAAAAGATGAAACTGCATTGAATGCATTGTGTGAAATGATTGATCATTGCACACAAAGGAAATTCCTACCGCACAAAGGGTAATGAATCAGGTACTGCGCAAAGAGAGGACCAACCGAGAGTTCATACTAAGTGCGAAGATTAGGGAATATGATGTAGAAAATGTCATTTTAGACTTGGGTTCCGATGTAAATGTGTTACCAAAGAAAACATGGGAAACGATGGGGAAACCCAAGTTAACATGGTCTCTCGTCTAGATAAGATTGGCAAACCAACAAAAGATAGTACCAATTGGCCGATTGATAGGGATACCTGTGAATATAGATGGGGTGTGTAGTATAGCAGACTTTGAAGTCATCAAAATCATGGATGATAGTCATCCATATCTAGCACTAATGGGGTTAGAATGGGCTTTTGAAAATAAGGCAATTATTAATATGAAGAGGAGGGAAATGATATTTGAGGTAGGAGACTTAAAAGTTGCCTCACCATTGGATTCAACAGAAGGAATGAGGTACATAAAACCAGTGAAAGGGAACAAAATTGACGACTTGTATAATATGATTATGTGAATGGATGACTATGTTAACCCCATTGCATATGATGCACTGAGTTTGACAAGCATTAGCTCATGTGCATTGGACTCAGAGGAAGGTATCCAACATTGGCAACAGAAGATGCACGAAGTATACACCAGACGATGTGCCTGCCTTACTCGATCATTGCTTTGGATTGGAATGGAGCTATGTGACCCACCCAAGTATGATGGCTTGACTGACATAGAATCTTTTGTACAGGGGTTTGAGTTGCAGATACCTGAACAAAAAATATTGTTGGCACTAGATGTTGTCTTGAAGGCCACTCCATCCAAATGATGGGTTACACACAAGGAAGGAATAGAAGACTGGCAGTTGTGTAGAATATTGATGCAAGTTAGATTCAGTACTTGGGTGGAGTATACCGCACAGAAATATATAGGGGTAGGTGATCCAACAAATCATGTTGAGCAGTGCAGAAACATATGGAGATCGATATCGAAGAAGGAATGGACGCACAAGTTTATACATGCATTGGATACAGTTCCTAATAACTAGAAATGCACGGAGAAATAGTGAATTGGGACCAAATGATTCAAAGGTTTAAGGTAATGTTTACGTTTGAACATGAATCTCCATTACTAGATGAAGATTTGTAGGCCATTAGAACCAAGATATTTTTAGAAGAAGGGCCAATGGAGGTAGTACCTATGTGTAGTTCGCATAGAGCTTCTATTATTGTTCATGAATTACTGGAATGCTATAATGTTGCTAAAGAAGAACAAGATGAGGAAGATCTCGGGAATATAAAATTACCTGAAACTGAGGGGGAACGTCTAGTGGAAGGACCAAAGCTTGAATATGTTTCATATGCACAGCCACTAAAGACACGGAAGGTAAATATTGGAACAAAAGAAAATCCAAAATTTGCACAGATGGGCGATTACTGGAATGATGAAACTGTGGAGAAGATTGCAGATTTACTACACGAGTATCAGGATCTATTCTCAAATACATTCTCAGAAATGAAAGGGATAGTTGGGGAGTTAGGAGAAATGAAAATCCCTTTGTAACTAGGTGCTAAGACAATAAGATAGAGACCTTAAAGACTGAATCTGAAATTTAAAGAGAAGGTAAAGGCAGAGATAGACCAAATGTTAGAAGTCGAAATCATTGAACCAGTCGTGGAATCAGAATGGATAAGTCCAATGGTAGTGAAAGATAAGAAAACAGAGAAAATCGGGATTTGTGTAGACCTAAGGAAGCTAAATGATGCATGTCTACATGATCCATTTCCAACATCGTTTACAGATGAAGTGCTAGAGAATGTAGGAGGGCAGGAGGCATATTCTTTCACAGATGGATTTTCAGGATATCACTAGATTAAAATTGTGCATGAAGATAGACATAAGACTACCTTTGCGACAGAGTGGGGAAGTTATTAGTACACAGTAATGCCTTTTGGGCCGAAGAATGCACCTGCAGTTTTTTCAAGATTAGTTGTCACAGCTTTTAAGGAATTTATTCATAAGTTCCCTAAAGTTTACTTAGATGATTGGACTATGTTTAATATATTGAAATATCACATAGAAGTACTCAGGTTAATGTTGGATAAATGTAGACAATGTTAGATTTCACTGAATTTGAAGAAATGTATTTTCTACGTGCCTTTTGGAATTTTTTTGGGCCATGTGGTATGTAAGCAGGGCTTATTAGTGGATCCTACCAAGGTTGCATTGATTTTGGACTTGCAATCACCCACATCAGTCAGATAGTTGAGAGAAACCCTAGGCCATACAGGATACTACAAAAATTTCATTAAGGTTTATGCATAGATTACAACACCTATGGATAAGTTGTTGAAGAAAGAAGCTAAGTTCCAGTGGAATGAGGACTGTCAGAAAGGTTTGGATACATTGAAGCAGAAATTAGTGACTACGCCAATTTTGATATTTCCATACTGGGGAAAGGAATTTCAAGTTCATATGGAAATGTCGTCCACAAATTTAGGCACAGTATTATCCCATCCAGGAGAATGAGACATAGACCATCCAATTACATTTGCAAGCAAGAATTTGTCAACGACAGAAAAGAATTACGCTGCCACTGAAAGAGAAGGATTAGAAATGGTATATGTGTTGCAGAAGTTTAGATGTTATTTATTGAGTTCTCATTTTAAGATGTATACAGACCATTCTGCACTATGACACTTAGTGAACAAGCTAGTGTTGGGGGGGAGAATATGCAGATGGTTGTTGTTGTTCCAAGAATACGATTTTGAAGTTGTTGTGAAACCATGAAAGTTGAATGTAGGACCAGATCACTTATCGCGCATACTATCAGGAGAAGATGCGGGGAATCTAGATGATAGCTTGTTGGGTGTGCAGTTATTTGCAGTTAAAATGGTGGATGACTACTTCGTAGACATTGTGCAATTTTTAAGTATAGTAATGGCCTCGTCAGACATGACAGTTGTGAAAAAGAAACAGTTAGTGGTTAAATCAATAGATTAATAGCTAATTGCAGGGAACTTATACAAGTTAGGTGTAGATGGAATATTAAGACGATGTGTGTTAGAGCATGAAAGGCCAATGATGCTCTCAGAATTGCAGGAGGACACTATACAGGTAAAGCAACCACGCAAAAGATTTTGTGCATAGGGATCTGGTGGCCCACACTTCACAAGGATGATAAAGAATACCGCCAGGCATGCGATGTTTGTCAAAGGGTGGGAAAGCCATCCAAAAGGGATGAGATTCCTTTGCACCCACAGGTTACTCTATAGGAATTTGATAAATGGGAAATAGAATTTTTTGGACCAATCAACTCACTAGAGAGAAGATCAGAAGTTAGGTATATAATCATTGCGAGAGAGTATTTGACTGGATGGGAAGAAGAAGCACCAGTCATGGACTACACCATGGAGACTGTTGTGTACTTGAGAATGTAGTTACACAATTTGGATGCCTGAACAGTCTATTGAGTGATCAGGGGGCACACTTCCTGAATAAGTCAATTGCAGCATTGACTGAGGAATTTCAAATTCATAATCAAAGGAGTACGATGTATCACCCTCATGCCAATGGGACAGTAGAAGCCTTTAATAAAATTATGGAGAATGCTCTGACAAAGATCTGCAATGTAGGAAGGGATGATTGGAACTTGAGGATCCCTGCAGTATTATTGGCATATAGGACTACAAGTAAAAAGTTGACTGGATAGACACCTTTTAGGTTGGTCTATGGGCAAGAAGTAGTAATGTCGATGGAGTTTATTGTGCCTACCATGCACATTGCATCGATTACTGCTCTTTCGGACTATGGCATAGTAGAGGAGAGATTGTCACAGTTGCTACAGGTTGAGGAATATTGATTTGTCGTAGGGTTCCATCAGCAAGTTTAGAAGGCAAGAGAAAAGGCATGGCATGATAGACATATTAAACAGAAAAAGTTTCAAGTGGGGGACTTAGTATTACTATAAGATGGCAAGTTTATGCATCATCCAAGAAAGTTTTGAATGCATTGGTTTGGACCATACGTAATTAAGTATGTGACAGAGGCAAGTGTTGTGCAGTTGGAAACGTTGAATGGTGAAGTATTGGGAGGAATCGTGAATGGCAGTTGGTTCAACCTTTATAGGGACGATCGACCTCCCACGCACTAGGATGAATTGCGCAAGAATACCATAGTAGTGTATTATAGTAAGAAAAAGGACAAAAAGAAATAAAAAGTGGGAAAAAGAGAAAAGAAAAACAAAGGAAAAACAAGAAAAAATTAAGCAGGTTACAACGACAGTAAGTGCGCAGAAGAAGTGAGTATTGCGCAGATGTATAAAAATGTTTCGAGCAGGGAGATTACATGCAGAAGCTAGAAAATTGCACAGAACATGACTGACAAGACCATTAAAAGCATTAAAAGGTGAAAATGACGGTTAAAAAGCGTTAATGACAAAGCATAAAGACGACATGTATTCATAAATGGAAAAATTTGTTGGCGATCGTGACAAATTGGCGGTACAAGGAAAAATTCCAATGGTAGATTTGGTAACAAAGAATCATTAAATCATACATTGAGTACACAACCGGTGGATTAGACCATTAGTTCAGGCGTGAAAGTATAGGGACAATTGTCAAAGGGTTATAAAAGCACACCAGGGGCTGACAGGGAAAGGGTATTTGCATGAAGAAGCGTTGTGAGAATACAGAGTAGACCATGGGTGATCTAGAGCCGACACAGAGTAGTTGCATTATCTAAAAAGTGGATCATTGGTCACAGGGAACAATGGCACCACCAAAATTTGGGGCACCAGTTGTCATAGCACGAAAGCCATCCCAAACGCAGCCACCAATCACACCAGAATTCAAGGAAATGCCTGGAGCTTCGACTTCATAGCCAAGGTTTCCTAGGGATTACATACCACCAAGAAAGGACACTGCACCACGGGTTAGACTACCCAAGGATGCCAAGTACTTGTTGGTTAAGACAAACATACCACCCGGTGTCATTATTGTTCGCTTCAAAATAGGGATGCACCATATGTATATCCAAGCTAAAAGAGACGCGACATGCCAGTGGCTGCCAACAAGCTAGAAGTTGGCAGAGGAGGATGTATGTCTTATTGTCAAATATTAGGACGAGGAATGGAAAGTTATAGCTGAAGAAACAAAGCACCCTGATGAGGAAGAGGAATGAGACAATTAAGATGAAGAACTAGATGAGGCACAAGGCGGTGAACAATGAAATGGTGCAGGGGACACACAGGAGATAGTCCCAAACGTAGGGGAAAAGAGGAAAGACAAGGGTAAGGGGACAACAACAATTCCACGCAAGAAGATGAAAGCACATAAATCACGAGCCATATACACCTTGACCAATGATGATATTGATAGAATTGTCTACCAAGTGAGGGATGCCACAGAGGAGGTAGTTCAATAGGTGTTACAGCTACAGGAAGACATGAGCAAGAAGGTGTAAGAGTAGTTGACGACATTGCAACAATGGTTGGAGGTAATGAGCATAGAACCAGAAAGAATATATCTTTAAGTTCAACCTGCAAGCACGGATGGAACAAGGGCCACCACTTCGTACATTCTAGAGATCATAGCAAGGCGCCAAATTTTCAAGATCTCGCCTGAAGTAATTGAGTTCCTTACGCGGGAGATGAAGGAACAGGAACAAGTACTAAGTCACCTAGGATTAGTCTTGTCACAGATACCCATGGAAGCCTTACAAGGCTTGTGGGTAGGGTGGAGCAGGAAATACAATTCCACGCAGAATCAATGACAAAGGAGTTAACCAAGGTAGTGGTGGATAAGGCAAACCTCCAGAAGGTTCATAATGAAGTATTGCAGGAGAAGCATGAGGTCGAACAAAAGGTCTAAAGGATACAACAAGTTGTCCATAAGACATATAGGGAGATTCCCAAGATACCAGTAGTGATAGAATCCATGATAGAGCAGCAAATATCAAAAATCAGCGAATTAATTCAAGGATTTTGCAACAGAATTGGAGAGTTGGAAGCGTGCATCATGCCAGGTACACCAACTGCAGAGAAGGAAAAAAGAGACAGAACAACCTTAACCTCAATCGCAAACATTAAGAGTCTTGGTGAGGAGTGAACGAGGCTATGTGAAGAAAGCAGCATGCGGATTTGGGCACAACTAACAGTGAATACAGAGCTAAATGAAATCGAGGAAAGAGTAAGAAGTGCACAGGAGAAGGTGCGGAAATCCAATGAAAGCATAAACACTCTGCCACCAGTGGAATGCATGAGGGCCATCCTTCTGAACAGAAAAATATACAACGAGATAGAGCAGATGAAGCCATCTCAAAAGACTATTGCACGGTGATTGGAACCCTTGCAAGAATAAGCAGTCAAGATAATAGGGGGATTGGCAGTGATGCATGGCATGGTGAAGCAAGTCGAGCAAGACTGTGAGGAGAAGCTTATGACGCTAACATCATAGGTCGTAGAAGAAATCTTGGAGATGGAGGCCGAGGCAAAGAAATAAGTCACAACAACCCAAGAGACATTGCAATAATTTATGGAATCATGGAAGGGAGCAACTCAACAGGCTTGAGTTGCTCAGGACGAGCCATAGGTGAGTGTTGGGGGCCTGTTGGACAAGAATTTTGCATGTAATTTTGAGAAATATCCTAAGGGTTGAGAAGTGTGCAGTAAAGGTTCATTCAGGATTGGAGTGCACAGTAAAAGTGCATTTGGCGGTGCACAAGGAAATAAAGCAAGGAGATAAAGCAAGAAAAGCAGTGTGTAGGCGAAAAGGAAGAAAAGCACCATGCAGGCACAAAAGCAAGAAAATCACACACGAACTATGTGTTATCATGAGTTGTAATGAGTCATAAAGAGTTGTTATAGGGTTTTGGGATAAGATAGTAGGGTTTTGAGCCATAAACTATGTGTATAAATATGTAATGGGTTGGGAAGAATGTGGTTTGTTGAAAGTAAGAGAATAGGTTGTTGTTGTTGTTACTAAGAGAATAGGTTGAGAATGAGAGAGAGTCTATGGTTGAAGGTTTAGGGGAGAGTTTGGCAGAGAGAGGCTTGCACTGTAGAGTGGCTAGGTAGGATGGGGAATGATATCATGATGTATCTATTGTAGCATAGTGCGCAATCCTGAGATGAATTGCATGAAGAATAATAAAGAAGTTAGTCGTTGTGGACGTAGCCCAAGGATTGGACATTAAATTATGTGTATGAATGTGTATTTTTATGTGATTGTACACGGATGTTTTGTTTATGCATGATTAGATCTAGCTTTTTTTGTTATATGAGTGTTCCAGTGAATGATCTATGTCGTAATCTGCATTATAATGGTGATGTATAATTGATTTTACCAATTAATCAAGGGATAAGAGACCCAGAATATTGCGCACATGGTATATAAGTATCAATGAACATGTTGATGATCTCACATACCCTCATCTCTGTAGAAACTTGGTTCATGTAGTCCTAATAGATACCTCGGGTGA
Organism: Picea engelmannii; assembly: GCA_009831015.1. NCBI lineage: Eukaryota > Viridiplantae > Streptophyta > Pinopsida > Pinales > Pinaceae > Picea > Picea engelmannii. Next base: position 150,691 of record ML803822.1, on the reverse strand, counting down.
GACTTCACTTTGCAAGTGATGCCGAAAGGGTCGGTGTCAGAAGGGTTTTTTTGGTTAGATAACTTGGACCTAGGGTCTTACAACCGTGCGCCAACAACCTTTGTATTAGTGAACCTAATTTTACAGTGATTTTTAAGGTTAAACATTATACACTAACTAATTAAATTTTTACATAAATTAAAAAATGAATTATTTGATATATGATTGGTAGAATGTGTGAAATAACTTTGATTAGACAATTTCTCACCTTATTCTTGCTGGCTAGGTGAAAAAAGATAAAAATAAAAATTCCACATCACATGCTTTGAAATAAATGTTTTTGGTCATGGGTTCAATGAAGGGGTTGGGGCAATTTAAATCTCGTTGCAGCCTATAAGTTCACATGCTCGGAAACAAATGTTTTCAGTCATGAGTTCAATGAAATTGATTGCAATATAGGAATTAAGCAAGGTTGTCCCCTATCCCATACCCTTTTTGGCATTTACATTGACAAGTTAGAAGATTGTTTGGAAGTCACAGGTTGTGTTGGACCAACTCTTACTGGTATAGTAATTATCCTTCTTCTCTATGTCGATGATATTTTTCTTATGGCAAGTAATCCTTATTACCTTAGCAAGAAACTTAGAATCCTCAAGGACTTCTGCTCTAATAAGGGTGTGACTGTGAACATTGACAAAATGAAGGTTATGATCATTAAATCCAACAAGATCACCTACGATAATTTTGTATATGACAACAATATCTTGGAGGAAGTGTCTTCGTACAAGTATCTTGGAATTGATATTCATCACAAGCCCAATTGGAACTATAGTAGTGAGAAAAGGATAAATGGAGGGTGGAAAGACTATTATGGGCATGAAAATAACTATAAATTAGTAGACCTTTGACTTGTCGGAACACCAAGCATTGATGGTTCATCACTCATCTCTTGGTTTTAGTCGGTTGAGAAGTTTACCTACATCTGAATATAGTTGTTCAAGCGATAACCCAGCACACTACACCAGTCGGTTGAGTAGTTGACGTGCCTAACAGTCGAACAGTTGACCAACAGTTGAAGATAGTCATATGGTGGATCGACCAGCCTATCAATCAACTACGAGTTGGAGACGTAAGCAGTTGGGTTGAGCCGACTCGACAGAGCGGATTTGGTGGAGTCAACTCTAACAGTCAGTGGTTATGTGTGGATGAGATATTTCGAATTCTATGGAAATAAGTTAGATCTTGGGGCTATAAAAAGTAGACCCCTTGGGTCTTTTTCATCATGGAGATCGGGCGAACAATATCCAATATGCATTGTGATGTTATGATCATGGTGCACCTTGCTTAAGTCTTGTAATGGTGTCTTTAGACAGCACCCCTTATCTTCAAAAAAAATTGTTCCGCTTCGATTATCTACAGTAATTTGTATTATGCTTCATGTCATGTTCCACCCCATTCCCCAACATGATATCAAAGTCAATGGTTTAAAACCTCGACCTATTATCTGCAAACCTTGTTGAGTCAGATTTGTTGTGTGATTGACTCTAGGCCAGTAGTTTTATGATTGGAACTTAATTAAATAGACCAGTCTTTGTCTAGATATCTAAGATGGCTTTGAATATTGATCCTCTTGTTATGAATGGATCAAATTATGCAATATCGACACCAGATATGGAAAACCTACTAAAGAGAAAAGGATTGTGACAGTATACAAAGCTTGTGATTTCAGATCCAGTAGATGATCAGGTGAAGTTCATTGTTGATGGCAAGAAGGATGAGGTTGTAGGAGTCATCACAACCTACATTTTGTGGGAGATCTAATTTCACCTCAGTGCAATTGACTGCCCTCATCAAGCCTAGAATAATTTGAAGTCATTGTTCAACAGATTTTATGAGAGCCACATCATGCAGTTGGAGAAAGAGTTGATCTCTCTCGATCCTCATTATTTTGAGAGAATGGAGGACTATTTTCCATGTGTCAAAGAACTCCAGTTGAAATTGGATATATGTGGAAAGAACTATCAGAAGTAGGATGGACAACTCATCGAGTTGGTCTTGATGAACTTGAGAATACCATTCGACATGATTCTGTCGACTTTCCATACCAACTGGAAAGCATGCAAGGAACATGGTAAGGATTATACCTTTGAATATTTTTGTGGTATTTTGATTACTAATCAACATAGATTACTTGAAGAAGGAAATCTTGGTGGTAAACACCAGGCCCACACGCTCTAGTGAAAGGGAAAGATGGATCCCAGGGATAGAATATGGGTTGATGCCTCTACATAGAAACCTTAGAGACAAGAAGATGCACCACAATGAATTCGACACAAGAAGAAATGTCACTACTATGGAAAGAATGGACATGTGGAGAAAGTCTTTTATAAAAAGCTAGACGACTTAAAGGAGAAAGTTAAATGCCTTGAAGGAGACGTGTTCGTTGTACACCGACCCACTGATAATTTCACCTTCTAAGTCAAAATTTCTCACGCCTTCTTGTCTCATTATGCATAGAATGAATGGGTAGTTGACTTTGGAAGCATTCATCACATTGTTAAGGATTCCTCCATGTTCACATGGTTGGATGAAGCTAAGGAGAGTAAAATCTATGTTGTTGATGATTTTTCTCTAGATGTTGTTGGTCAAGGTGATGTTGCTTGTTGACATGAGAATATTGTCAATGTCTATCATGTGCTAAATCTAATTGTCAGACTGTTGTATGTTGCTCAGTTAACATAGACAGATAAGATTGTGAAATTTTGGCCATATCGGTTCTATGTTTGTGATTTGAAGAAAGGAAAGTTGATTTTTGTCGGTGGGCATTTCGACCTGACAGAAAGATTGTACAAGTTCTATGATACAACTCAACTCGACAATGAACTGACTGCACTTGTTTCTCACACTGATGAGAGATGTTGAATTTGACATGAGAAAGTCAAATCTGAATTTCCAAAGTTTGCAAGAGTTGGCAACTCATAACATGGTTGCTTGTTTTTCGAAGGTGTTTCCCCCTGAAGCAGTCTGTAACAATTGTGTACTTGGGAAGCATCATAAAGCACCATTTAACTCTATAAAAGTGTACATAGCACAAAGCCTACTAGAACCGATTCACAGTGATGTATGCTACATCAATCTAACTTCATTGGTAGGTGCAACGTATATTTTAACGTTCATTGATGATTTCTCTTGTTTTACATGGGTCTTTTTCCTGAAGAATAAGAAACTTATCTTTGAGAAGTTCAAGGAGTTTCAGACCTTTGTTGAAAAGCAATGTGGTCAACCCATCAAATGCTTGAGATCAGACAATGGTGGTGAGTATCTCAATCGACCCTTTGAAGAATACTTGCTTTTATCTCGTATTTACTAGCAATGGTCGATTCCTCACACACATCGGCCAAATGACTTCCTAGAACATAAGATTCGAACATTATTCGAAATGTCTAGATGTCTTTTGCAGGCTCAAGACCTGCCCCCTCACTTCTGGGATGAAGCAATGTATTGTGTAAACTATCTACTCAATCACTTCTTAACTCATGTTGCTCCTTATCTTCACTTGTTCCTTATGTTCCTAGATGGGCTACCAATACAATTGAAGTTTCTAGAGATGATGTTGGAGATGTGATCAAGGAGGATATCGGTGGCAACCCACCTTTTCCAACTGGCACAAAACAATTTTCTGGCAATTTTGGTAATTTACTATTTTTAGCAGTTTTCACTTCTTGAGTCGTTTTGAGGCCCTAAACAATGTTTTTTGGGGAAAAAAGGTCTGTAATATAGAAGTTCATAAAATGAATCTCCTCGACAATACCTTTCCAACGGGATATCATACGCCTAAAACGGAGATCGTATGCAAAAGTTACGACCCCGAGAAGTTGATGTACTAACTTACCCAAACTGAGCCCACATGACTTTTGGCGCCAAATCTCCTAGGGTTAGGTTTTTGGATGTCTAAGGTTTTTGACATTCTTGTTTATTGTAAAATGGCCTTCAGAGCCTCATTGTAATCATCTTCTTGTGATTCCAAGGAGCCGTCACATCTCTTCTCAGAGATAAGCTGCCACCATTCTAGCGAGTCTTTCACTTTGTATTTTTACAGTCTCTATACATTTCTTTCATTAATAGAAATCGTGTATTACTATATATATGTGTTTTATGGTTGCATCTCTGATACATTTATGTTATATTATTGAATATCTATGATATCTTTGTTCATTTCTTTATTACATCTCCGCTCTCATTTCGTGCTGAAAATAATCTGAATCAGTGGTATCAGAGCAGGTTGCTCTTGATCATTTTTTTCAATGCATGTCCCCAATGAGGTCTAAGTATAGCAAGTTGGGTCTCAAGCTTGTCTCACTGGAAGACAATCACTCTCTCATGCCCAAGAAACCCTCCATGGCGGAAGAAAATAAAAATGATGGAGCAGACGATCCTATCACTCTGTTGCTTGAGCAAGCTCTCACATGACAAAGGGACAAAGGGACGAAATGATGGAGAATTTTTCCCAAATCCTTCAACGCATGTCGATAGTAACAGGCGCATATTCATCAAGCGACCACTTTGGAGGCACCTCGTCTTTAAAAGTACAAGTTAATTTTGATATTCTTGTATTTGAAGGACAAATAGATGCAGAAGCCCTAGACAAATGGTTAAATCTGCTAGAAGGTTATTTCTATGCTCACAATTTTTCCGACAAAGAAAAGATCACCTTCGCACTCCTTAAATCTCTCCCCCATGTCAAACATTGGTGGGAAACTTACTGAGAGCAAAGTTCCATAGAGGAGTCTGGAATATATCGGGTCGAGCCCACTTGGGAATTTTTTGTGGATGCAGTAAAGGAACAGTATTACCCTGTTGGAAACTATGAGGACCAGTACATGAGATGGACCACACTTCGGCAAGAGAGGGGCCAAGCAATTCTGGAGTTCACCAATACCTTCCATACCTTGCGCACCAAGTTGGGTATCAAAGACTCCGAACAACATTTGGTTCTAAAATACCGTAGGGCTCTACACAGATACATCCAAACTAAAATGGATTTGTTGGACATCTCATCACTCGGTGTTGCTTATCGATATGTTGTTAAAATTGAGCAGCAATTTAAGCACTAGAACAAACGAGAGTTTGGGGATGCAAATCCACAACAACCAAAGTATGACAAAGACGGCCCTAACAAATAGTCTCCTGAAAACCAGTCCAAGCCACAAGAAAAAAGGGTCACGGGAAGACAAAGAAGGACACTGAAAAACAGTGCGATTTCCACAAAATCCCCTGGCACAACACCGATCAATGTCACTCAAAATAGTCATTGGTGGTCAAGATCAAAGACAAGGAGCCAAACCCTAATTCAGAATCTCATTATGAAAATACTGGTAAAGGATAGATCATTGACGCAAACCCCACTGTTATTGTCGAGGCCGCAAAATTTCAACTAGAAGAACCAACAGATCCTGAAGAGGGGGAGTGTCTTTTTCATTCCCAGATGTGGGTGAAGGGGACCCCGCTGCATTTTATTGTTGATAGCGGAAGCCAAAAGAACCTCATCTCAGCAGAGGTCGTGAAACAGTTGGGATAGTCGACAAAACCACACCTGCAGCCATACAACATCGGGTGGCTTCACCAAGGATGAGATCTTTGTGTCAGCCTGCAGTGTCGATTGTCATACGGCATCCAACCCTTCAAGGATGAGGTATTATGTGATGTTTCCCCACTGGATGTCTGTGATGTTCTCTTGGGCCAGCCATATATGTGGAGACGCCATGTTGTTTATAAGTCCCGACCGTGAAGTTTCATTGTTTCTCTAGGGGGTCATCTCTACAGAATATCAGAGGTAGTTCTAACTATTATTCCACCTAAACGGTGCTGCAAGGTAGTATCTCATACTACAAAATTCAGCTTCTTCACAATCTATTCAAAAGGGGAACAAAAGGACATTGCAACCATTACAAAGTCACCCCAAGCACCTTCTATCCAACATAAGCAGATCGACAAGGTTGCAGCAAAGTTCATAGATTCCTTCTGCACATCGTCCTCTCGTGTAGCTCGACTTGTTGAACAGCCTCAACCTCAATAGGTTTGTGATAGACTTCCACAAACTGAGCAGTGTGACGTCTCCGGCAAGGCAAGCAGCTCACCAAGATTCAGATTCGACAAACATTTTTTCCTCTCCCTCGGGTACTCAACGCAATGGATACCATTGCTTCCTAAGGAGGGAGGATTGATCCAGTTGGATATCGGTGGCCACCCACCTTTTCCAACTGGCTCAAAACAGTTTTCTAGTAATTTTGGTAATTTACTACTTTTAGCAGTTTTCACTTCTGGAGCCGTTTTGAGGCCCTAAACAATGTTTTTTTGGAAAACAGATTTCAAATATGAAAGTTCCCAAAATGAATCTCCCCGACGATACCTTTCCAACGGGATATCATACGCTTAAAACGGAGATCATATGCAAACGTTACGACCCTAGGAAGTTGATGTACTAACTTATCCAAACGGGGCCCACATGAATTTTGGTGCTTCATCTCCTAGGGTTAGGTTTTTGGATGTCTAGGATTTTTGACATTCTTGTTTATTGTAAAAAGGCCTTCAGAGCCTCATTGTAATCATCTTCTTGATAGAGCGAGTAGTCATCACATCTCTTCTCAGAGATAACATGCCACCATTCTAGCGAATCTTTCACTCTATACATTTCTTTCATTAATAGAAATCGTGTATTACTGTATATTTGTGTTTATGGTTGCATCTCTGATACATTTTTGTTAGATTATTGAATATATGTGATATCTTTGTGAATTTCTTTATTATATCTCCACTCTCGTTTCGTGCCGAAAATAATCTGAATCAGTGGTATCAGAGCAGGCTGCTCTTGATCATTTTTTTCAGTGCATCAACCCAACGAGGTCTGAGTATAAAAAGTTGGGTCTCGAGCTTGTCTCGCTGGAAGACAATCGTTCTCGCACGCCCAAGAAACCCTCCATGGCGGAAGAAAAGGAAAATGACGGAGCAGACTATCCTATCAGTCTGTTGCTTGAGCAAGCTCTCACGCTACAGAGGGACGAAATGATGGAGAATTTTTCCCACATCCTTCAACGCCTGTCGATAGCAACAGGCGCATATTCATCAAGCAGCCACTTTGGAGGCACCTCACCTTTAAAGGTACAAGTCAATTTTGATATTCCTATATTTGAATGACATATAGATGCAGAAGCCCTAGATAAATGGTTAAATCTAGTAGAAGTTTATTTCTCTGTTCACAATTTTTTCGACAGAGAAAAGATCACCTTCGCACTCCTTAAAGTTCTCCCCCATGTCAAACATTGGTGGGAAACTTACTAGGAGAAAAGTTCCACAGAGGAGTCTGGAATATATGGGGCCGAGCCCACTTGGGATTTTTTTTGTGGATGCGGTAAAGGAACAGTATTACCCTATTGGCAACTATGAGGACCAGTACATAAGATGGACCACATTGCGGTAAGAGAGGGGACAAGTAGTTATGTATTTCACCAATACCTTCCATACCTTGTGCACCAAGATGGGTATCAAAGACTTCGAACGACATTTGGTTTTGAAATACCATGGGGATCTACACAGATACATCCAAACTGAAATGGATTTTCTTGACATCTCATCACTCGGTGTTGCTTATCGATATGTTGTTAAAATCAAGAAAAAATTTAAGCACTAGAACAAATGGGAGTTTCGAGGCTGCAAATCCGCAAAAACTAAACTATGACAAATATGGCCCTAACAAACAGTCTCCCGAAAACTAGTCCAAGCCATAGGAAAAGAAGGGTCACGGGAAGACAAAGAAGGACACCGGAAAATGGTGTGATTTCCACAAAAGCCCCTGGCACAAAACCGATGAATGTCGCTCAAAAAAGTCATTGGTGGCCGAGATCAAAGATAAGGAGCCAAATCCTGATTTAGAATCTGATTCTGAAAATACTGGTAAAGGACAGATCATTGACGTAGACCCCACTGTTATTGTCGCGACCGCAACAATTCAACCAGAGGAACCAACAGATCCTGAAGAGGGGGAGCACCTTTTTCATTCCCACATGTGCATGAAGGGGACCCCGCTGCATTTTATTGTTGATAGCGGAAGCCAAAAGAACCTCATCTCAACAGAGGTCATTAAACAGTTGGGATTGTTGACAACACCACACCCGCATCCATACAACATCGGGTGGCTTCGCCAAGGACAAGATCTTTGTGTCATCTAGAAGTGTTGATTGTCATACGACATCCAGCTCTTCAAGGATGATGTATTATGTGATGTTGCCCCACTGGATGTTTGTGATGTTCTCTTGGGCCAGCCATATATGTGGAGATGCCATGTTTATGAGTCTCGACCGCACAGTGTCATTGTTTCTCTAGGGGGTCATCTCTACATAATACCAGAGGTGGTTTCGACTATTGTTCCACCTAAACGGTGTCGTAAGGTAGTATCTCATACTGTAAAATTCAGCTTCTTCACAATCTGTTCAAAAGGGGAACAAAACGACACTGCAACCACTACAGCCTCACCCCAAGCACCTTTTATCCAACAGAGGAAGGTGGACAAGGTTGTAGCAAAGCGCACAGATTCCTTCTGCACACCATCTTCTTGTGTAGCTCGACTTGTTGAATAGCCTCAACCTCAACAGGTTCATGATAAACTTCCACAAACTGAGCAACGTGACGTCTCTAGCAAGGCAAGCAGCTCACCAAGATTCAGATTCAACAAATGTTTTTTTCTCTCCCCTAGGCACTCAATGCAATGGATATCATTGCCTCCTAAGGAGGGAGGATTGATCCAGGTGGATATCGGTGGCAACCCACCTTTTCCAACTGGATAAAAACAGTTTTTTGGTAATTTTGGTAATTTACTATTTTTAGCAGTTTTCACTTCTGGAGCTGTTTTGAGGCTCTAAAGAATGTTTTTTAGGAAAACAGATTTCTAATATGGAATATCCTAAAATGAATCTCCTCGACGATACCTTTCCAATGGGCTATCATACACCTAAAATGGATATCATATGCAAAAGTTACGACCCCGGGAAGTTGATGTACTAACTTACCCAAATGGGGCCCACATGACTTTTGGCGCTTCATCTCCTAGGGTTAGGTTTTTGGATATCTAGGGTTTTTGACATTCTTGTTTATTGTAAAAAGTCCTTCAAAGCCTCATTGTAATCATCTTCTTGCGAGTGCGAGTAGCTATCACATCTCTTCTCAGAGATAAGCTGGCACCATTTTAGTGAGTCTTTCACTATGTTTTTTTATAATCTATGTACATTTCTTTCACTAATATAAATCATGTATTACTGTATATCTGTGTTTATGGTTGTATCTCTGATACATTTATGTTATATTATTGAATATCTGCGATATCTATGTGCATTTCTTTATTATATCTCCGCTCTCATTTCGTGCCAAAAATAATCTGGATCAATGGTATCAAAGCAGGTTGCTCTTGATCTTTTTTTTCAGTGCATGTCCCCGACAAAGTCTAAGTATAGCAAGTTGGGTCTCAAGCTTGTCTCGCTGGAAGACAATCACTCTCGCAGACTCAATAAACCCTCCATGGCAGAATAAAAGAAAAACGACGGAGCAGATAATCCTTTCAGTCTATTTCTTGAGCAAGCTCTCACGCGATAGAGGGATGAAATGATGGAGAATTTTTCCCACATCCTTCAATGCCTGCCGATAGCAACAGGCGCATCTTAATCAAGCAGCCACTTTGGAGGCACCTCGCCTTTCAAGGTACAAGTTAGTTTTGATATTCATGTATTTGAAGGACGGATAGATGCAGAAGCCCTAGACAAATTGTTAAATCTGCTAGAAGGTTATTTCTTTGTTCACAATTTTTCCGAGAGAGAAAATATCACCTTCGCACTCCTTAAATCTCTCCCCCATGTCAAACATTGGTGGGAAACTTACTAGGAGCAAAGTTCCACAGAGGAGTCTAGAATATATGGGGTCGAGCCCACTTGGGATTTTTTTGTGGATGCGGTAAAGGAATAGTATTACCCTGTTGGCAACTATGAGGACCAGTACATGAGAATGACCACAACGCGGCAAGAGAGGGGCCAAGCAATTATAGAGTTAACCAATACCTTCCATACCTTGCTCACCAATCTAGGTATCAAAGATTTTGAACGACATTTGGTTCTGAAATACCATGGGGATCTACACAGATACATCCAAACTGAAATGGATTTTCTGGACATCTCATCACTCAGTGTTGCTTATCGATATGTTGTTAAAATCAAGTAGAAATTTAAGCACCAGAACAAAAGGGATTTCAGGGCTACAAATCCGCAACAACTAAAGTATGACAAAGACGGACCTAACAAACAGTCTCCCAAAAACCAGTCCAAGCCACAAGAAAAGAAGGGTCACGAGAAGACAAAGAAGGACACTGGAAAACGGTGTGATTTCTACAAACGCCCTTGGCACAACATTGATGAATGTCACTCAAAACAGTCATTGGTGGCCGAGATCAAAGACAAGGATTTGAACCTTGATTCAGAATCTGATTTTGAAAATACTTGTAAAGGATAGATCATTGACGCAGACCCCGCTTTTATTTTCGCGACCGCAGCAATTCAACTAGAAGAACCAATAGATCCTGAAGAGGGGGAGCGCGTTTTTCATTCCCAGATGTGGGTGAAGGGGGCCTCGCTGCATTTTATTGTTGATGGCGGAAGCCAGAAGAACCTCATCTCAATAGAGGTCATCAAACAGTTGGGATTGTCAACAACACCACACTCGCAGCCATACAACATCGAGTGGCTTCGCCAAGGACGAGATCTTTATGTCAGCCAGCAGTTTTGATTGTCATACGGCATCTAGCCCTTCAAGGATAAGGTATTATGTGATGTTTCCCCACTGAATGTTTGTCATGTTCTCTTGCGCGAGCCATATATGTGGAGATACGATGATGTTTATGAGTCTCGACCACGCAGTGTCATTGTTTCTCTAGAGGGCCATCTCTACAAAATATCAAAGGTAGTTCTAACTATTCTTCCACCTAAATAGTGTCGCAAAGTATTATCTCATACTGCAAAATTCAACTTCTTCACAATCTGTTCAAAAGAGGAACAAAAGGACATTGCAACCACTACAGACTCGCCCCAAGCACCTTCTATCCAACAAAAGCAGGTTGTCAAGGTTGTAGCAAAGCGCACAGATTCCTTCTGCACATCGTCCTCTCGTGTAGCTCGACTTGTTGAACAACCTCAAACTCAACATGTTCGTGACATACTTCCACAAACTGAGCAGTGTGACCTCTCCAACAAGGCAAGCATCTCACCAAGATTCGGATTCAACAAATGTTTTTTCCTCTACCTCGGGCACTCAATGCAATGGAGACCATTTCTTCCTAAGGTGGGTGGAGTGATCCAGGTGGATATCAGTGGCCACCCACCTTTTCCAACTGGCTCAAAACAGTTTTTTGGTAATTTTGGTAATTTACTATTTTTAGCAGTTTTCACTTTTGGAGTCGTTTTGAGGCCCTAAACAATGTTTTTTGGGAAAACAGGGTTATAATATGGAAGTTCCTAAAATGAATCTACTCAACGATACCTTTCCAATGGGCTATCATACACCTAAAACGAAGATCGTATGCAAAAGTTACGACCCCGAGAAGTTGATGTACTAACTTACCCAAACGGGACCCACATGACTTTTGGCGCTTCATCTCCTAGGGTTAAGTTTTTGGATGTATAGGGTTTTTGACATTCTTGTTTATTGTAAAAAGACCTTTAGAGCCTCGTTGTAATCATCTTCTTGCGAGTGCGAGTAGTCGTCACATCTCTTCTCAGAGATAAGTTGTCACCATTCTAGCGAGTCTTTCACTATGTATTTTTACAGTCTCTGTACATTTCTTTCATTAATAGAAATCGTGTATTATTTTATATCTGTGTTTATGGTTTCATATCTGATACATTTATGTTATATTATTGAATATCTGTGATATCTCTGTGCATTTCTTTATTATATCTCCACTCTCATTTCGTGCCAAAAATAATTTGGATCGGTGGTATCAGAGCATGCTTCTCTTAATCGTTTTTTTCAGTGCATGTCCCCGATGAGGTCTGAGTATAGCAAGTTGGGTCTCGAGATTGTCTTGCTGGAAGACAATCACTCTCGCATGCCCAAAAAACCCTCCATGGCAGAAGAAAAGAAAAATGATGGAGCAGACGATCCTATCAGTTTGTTGCTTGAGCAAGCTCTCACATGACAGAGGGATGAAATGATGGAGAATTTTTCCCACATCCTTCAACGCCTGCCGATAGCAACATGTGCATCTTCATCAAGTGGCCACTTTGGAGGCACCTCGCCTTTCAAGGTACAAGTTAATTTTTATATTCATGTATTTGAAGGACAGGTAGATGCAGAAGCCCTAGACAAATGGTTAAATCTGCTAGAAGGTTATTTCTCTGTTCACAATTTTTTCGACGGAGAAAATTTCACCTTTGCACTCCTTAAAGTTATCCCCTGTGTCAAACATTGGTGGGAAACTTACTGGGAGCAAAGTTCCACATAGGAGTCTGGAATATATGGGGTTGATCCCACTTGGGATTTTTTTGTGGATGCGATAAAGGAACATTATTACCATGTTGGCTACTATGAGGACCAGTACATGAGATGGACCACACTGCGGCAAGAGAGGGGCCAAGCAGTTCCGGAGTTCACCAATACCTTCCACACCTTGCGCACCAAGATGGGTATCAAATACTCTGAATGACATTTGGTTCTGAAATACTGTGGGGCTCTACACAAATACATCCAAACTGAAATGGATTTTTTGGACATCTCATCACTCGGTGTTGCTTATCGATATGTTGTTAAAATAGAGCAGCAATTTAAGCACCAGAACAAACTGGAGTTTGTGGCTGCAAATCCGCAACAACCAAAGTATGACAAAGACAACCCTAATAAGTAGTCTCCCGAAAATTAGTCCAAGCCACAAGAAAATAAGGGTCACAGGAAGACAAAGAAGGACACCGAAAAATGGTGCGATTTCCACAAAAGCCCCTGGAACAACACCGATGAATGTCGCTCAAAATAGTCATTGGTGGTTGAGATCAAAAACAAGGAGCCGAAACCTGATTCAGAATCTGATTTTGAAAATACTGGTAAAGGACAGATCATTGACGTAGACCCCACTGCTATTGTCGTGACTACAACAATTCAACCAGAAGAACCAACAGATCTTGAAGAGGGGGAGTGCCTTTTTCATTCCCAGATGTGGGTGAAGGGGACCACGCTGCATTTTATTGTCGATAGCGGAAGCCAGAAGAACCTCATCTCAGCAGAGGTCGTCAAACAATTGGGATTGTTGATAACACCACACCCACAGCCATACAACATCAGGTGGCTTTGCCAAGGATGATATCTTCGTGTCTTCCAGCAGTGTCGATTGTCATACGGCATCCAGCCCTTCAAGGATGAGGTATTATGTGATGTTTCCCCACTAGATGTCTCCGACGTTCTCTTGGGCCAGCCATATACGTGGAGACGCCATGTTGTTTATGAGTCTCAACCACGCAGTGTCATTGTTTCTCTAGGGGGTCATCTCTACAGAATACCATAGGTAGTTCCGACTATTGTTCCACCTAAATGGTGCCGCAAGGTAGTATCTCATACTGCAAAATTCAGCTTCTTCACACTTTGTTCAAAAGGGGAACAAAAGGACATTGCAACCACTATAGCCTCGCCCCAAGCACCTTCTATCCAAGAGAAGTAGGTCGACAAGGTTGCAGCAAAGCACACAGATTCCTTCCGCACACCATCCTCTCGTGTAGCTCGACTTGTTGAACAGCCTCAACCTCAACAGGGTCATGACAGACTTTCACAAACTGAGCAGCACAACGTCTCTAGCAAGGCTAGCCACTCACCAAGATTTGGATTCAGCAAACGTTTTTTCCTCTCCCCCGAGCACTCAACACAATGGATACCATTGCTTCCTAAGGAGGGATTATTGATCTAGGTGGATATCGGTGGCCACCCACCTTTTCCAACTGGCTCAAAACAGTTTTCTGACAATTTTGGTAATTTACTATTTTTAGCAGTTTTCACTTATGGAGCCGTTTTGAGGCCCTAAACAATGTTTTTTGGGAAAACAGGTTTGCAATATCAAAGTTCCTAAAATGTATCTCCTCGACGATACCTTTTCAACGGGCTATCATACGCCTAAACGGAGATCGTATGCAAAAGTTACAACACCGGGAAGTTGATGTACTAACTTACCCAAACGGGGCCCACATGACTTTTGGCGCTTCATCTCCTAGGGTTAGGTTTTTGGATGTCTAGGGTTTTTGACTTTCTTGTTTATTGTAAAAAGGCCTTCAGAGCCTCAATGTAATCATCTTCTTGCGAGTGCGAGTAGTCGTCACATCTCTTCTCGGAGATAAGCTGCCACCATTCTAGCGAGTCTTTCACTATGTATTTTTACAGTCTCTATACATTTCTTTCACTAATAGAAATCATGTATTACTGTATATCTGTGCTTATGGTTGCATCTCTGATACATTTTTGTTATATTATTGAATATATGTGATATGTCTGTGCATTTATTTATTATATCTCCGCTCTCATTTCATGCCAAAATTAATCTGGATCAAGATGCCTCATCTAGATGACAACTCGAATTCAAAAACAACATGTTAGTGTTGCCTTGATGACTCATGTACTTGAAATCTATGATCTTGTTACCTACTCATATGTTGAAGGAAACCCTGAATGGTAGCATGCAATGCAGATAGAAATTGATTCTTTATCAAAGAATCATACTTGGAACTTAGTTCCCCGACCAAAAAGAAAGAATATTATGAAGTGTTAATGGGTCTACAGGACCAAATTTACCTATGAATGTGTTGTTGAGAGTTATAAAATTTGCCTCATTGCGAAGGGATTTTCTCAACAACAAGATATCGACTACACTGAAACCTTTTCCTCTGTCGCAAAGATGAACTCTATCCGACTAATTCTTTCTCGTGCTGCTCATTTTGGATGGAAAATCCATAAGATGGATGTGAAGAATGCATTTCTTCTTTGAGACCTATTTGAAGATATTTTCATGGAACAACCACCTGGTTTTGTGATAGATTCAAATTCGGTTTGTCGACTCAAGAAGTCACTTTATGGTTTGAAACAAGCTCCTCGAGCTTGGTATGTTAAGATCAACAATTTTTGTCTTCGACTTAGTTTCAAACGTTGTGAATCTAATCATAGATTGTATGTACTCCATACCAATGGAGACACTTTGATTGTTGATATATATGTATATATAGGACTTACTCATTACTGTCAATAATAATGATCTCATTCTTAGATTGAAGAAAAATATTGATGACTCCTTTGACATGGCAGATCTTGGTACTCTGCATTATTTTTTGGGTATTCAAGTATTACCACTTTGTGATGGATTTTTTCGTTTCTCGGTCTAAATATGTGATGGATCTATTGGTACATTTTAAGATGGTTGTTTGAAAGAATTGTGCTACTCCTTTTCAGTCTGGACTAAAGCTTACCAAAACCTATCAAACACCTGCAATCGGTGCTACACTCTATCGACGACTACTCGGCAATCTTATTTATATTACTCATAGTCAACTTGTCATTTCCTTTGTTGTCAGTGTGTCTTCTTGGCTTATGCAAGACCCCAAAGAAAGCCACTGGAAAGCAATCAAAAAAATTATTTGATATCTCAAAGGTACCACTCATTTTCATATCAAGTATTGTTGAAGTTGAAATTCACTTATCGGCTTCACCTACTCTGACTGGGATGGTGATGTTGATGATAGGAAGTCCACTTCTGGATATGTGTTTCATTGTAGCACTATATCGTTGGTGTGGTC
>ML803822.1:117540-128439 GCA_009831015.1 Picea engelmannii | reverse complement strand
GGCATAAAAACTTTAGTAAAATTAACATGATGAATTTTCACAAACATATATGTAGTCTTAGGAAAGTTATATTCAATAAAACTTGTTAGGTCTCAGTGAATGTGATGTGTCAACTCAATATGGGTTTTATGTGGTTCATATGGGATCATTGTTGTTATGGTTTGGTGAGTATGAACAACTTTTTATAGATTAATTTATATTATAATAAAAAATTAAAAAGTAAAATATTTTTTATTAAAAATAATAATTTTGTGTTAAAAATTACATATTTTCTTATGTATAATATTATATATGAATTTTCCAGGGGAGCCAAGTGTGGGAGGGGTATTGTATGGCCCCAGAGGAAATCGAGTCCTGGGCTTTTCCTGGAATCTGGGCATTACTTCAAATAAAATGGTTGAAGCCTATGCAGTTTACCAAGGGCTAATGTTAACATGGGAATATCCGATAAAGTATATAACAATAGTGGGTGACTCTAAAAACACCATAAGATATTTTGTATTGGGTTATGCACATAAAAATGGTAAGCTTCAAGGAATTATCGAGAGAACAAAACTACTCTTGACCATCTCCCAAGCTCAATTCTTCCATATCCTAAGAGAGAATAATTAGGAAGCAGATGGGATGGAAAATAAGGAAATTTGTATGACCCCTGGTTCCTTGAGAGTCCAAGGGTGTGTCATCTTTGCAGTACCCCCCTAATGGAAGATGATATAATAAAAATTGTGGTCAGATGGGCCCACATCGAATTTGGGGAGACATGTGGTTCTATCATGCAGTGTTGGGTTCATTACATGTGTTATCGAATGCATATGCATGGAAATACCATCGCTTTCATCAGGTTCATGGGGAAACTCGGGATGTGTTCGAAGATGGTCCCTTCACTGGAAATGAGTGGAGAGACTCTCTGCAGCACAAGTACTTATTCCCGTGGGAATTTATCATAGGTTGTACACTGTAATAACAATCCAACTTCAACGATGATGGATTTTTTTATGAGAGAAAAGGTGGCAACGATGAATGAGAATGAGGTGCAATGGATAGTACAAGCCATGAAAGCCTCGTTGGGACTTCTGGTGCATGGTAATATCTTTACAAACCAAAATACATGCATCCTTTCCTCTCGAGGTCTTATTAAGTTAATGGGAATGGTATTGCATGACATTAACAATGAGCAAGTAGTCGTAATTATGTTATTTGGTCTGGTAAACTAGCATTCGGCTCGATTCCGGAGAGTCTTTGGACTTTAATAGTGGATTGAGGGGGTGGTTCTTTGGTGGCTTAGCAAAGGAGGCCACCTCTTTCTTCGGTTTCCTTTGTGTTTGGAGTTTGGCTCCCAGTGGAGCAAATTGGTCAAGATCCTGGTAAGTCTTCTCAGACTCCTGCTAGTTACAGTCGGGTTCCAGTTTGTATCCTTCCTTTGGTTTGAAAATTATGTGTGAGATAGTAGAGGGGGCTCTAGAAAGCATCCCACTCTTCCTTCTTCCTGGAAAATTGGTTTGATTTTGATAATTAGTCTTGATCTGGTAAGTTTGGTTGGTTGTTTATCCATGGAGGCCAAGTCATTTCTAGAAAGTGACCCATGTTCTCCATATATCAGTATGGAAAACGGGAAAGAGCCACATAAGGAACGAGAGATAGAAGTTGAGGAGTCGGTGGAGGAAAATTTCACTTCCACCCAACAACTCTCTCTCAAAGTGGATTCTCACAACTCGACCTTATCATTTTCTCTTGACACTCTAATCCAACACAAAGTGCTCATTGGACAACTCTAGGACAAAGTGGACTTCCTCCACGGACAGGTAGATTCCCTATAGAGGCAACTGAATGTGAGGGCGTCAACTTCAAAATCCTCGGTTCAAAACCATGGAAAAGGAGATTTCGAAAGCCGTGAGGACAAAAAGACGAAGATGTTCCATGACTTGAACTTGGTTGTGAAATCACCAGCAGAAGAAGTGTTAAAGGAAGAAAATTAGTCTATCAATCCACAATGCTTGCTAAGATTTGTTTTTTGTATGGTAATTGGCATATGATATCTGAAAAACTATGGAAATTGTAAATCTTATGGAGGAATTGTTAGGCTATAAAGGACTAGTAAGTGTCTCTGTGTAATACACAGAATTATGATGTTGGATTTTGAATTCATTACCATCATTTCCTTTTGTACTAAAAGAATTTATTAAATAATTTACGCAAAGTTTATAATCAATATTATTTTAAAAACATGATATATATAATATTAATAAAAGAAATATTTGGTAATTTTTTATGTTAAATTTTGTATAAATATTAGGGGTGGCGGGTGTAGGAATCATCTTTGATAATGCGGGGAAACAAGAATTGAATTATGAATGGGGTCTCGAGACAACCACAAACAACCAGGAATAGGCATATGCTCTCCTCAAGTGACTAACATATTTAAATCCATCCAACATGAAGACTATGATAGCCATTGGAGACTCATCCATAATTATCAATATAATAAATAATTTGAAAACCCCATTAGATGGCAAGTTGACTCGTCTCATAGCTAGAATAAAAAAGGAGGTTCTATGATTTGAGGATATCAATTTTTTTCATGTTTTGAGGGACCTAAATCGAGAAGTGAATAACCTTGCCAACATGGCCTTGAGAATAAGTGAAGGAATCATAAGAAAAATAGGGGACATTTTCTTCGAAGCTATCCCTTAGGGTCACGATTTATGTTAATATTTTATCGTTACCACATTCCAAGTGATTTAAGGCACGTATGTCATTTCACCAAAGCATGCTTACAATATATAGATGGAGACAGGATGTAATGTGCATCATCCTCATGGCATCCCCACACATGCCACTCTCAACTCATCATTAACATTTTGAAAAAATGGGAATCTTAATGCACGAAGAAGGTGGGCTTATGGATTATGAGGAAGGCATTGAAGTGAAGATCGATGAGGAACTTTGGTGGCCATCATCTCTAGTCTAGCAGGATTTTTGGGTAAGACTTTTCGATGGATCACTACCGGTTTATTCAATTGTTGGCCAAATTATTTAGAGGTAGAACCTTGTGGTTTCAAACACGTTCCATTAGATCTATTCTAGAGCTCCGTGTTCTCTAACTTTGGGGTCTTTTTGCTATTTCATAGGCACTAGTAGCAAGGGGAATGGGTATCTCATCCTCTTAATTTTGGGTAGTCTTATTCTATGGATTGTTTTGAATATTCAATTTCGGGCAATGAATGAGTATGTTGGACAATAATAGTTATCTTTAGGGTGCACCTCAAATTGGCGGTTAGAGAACACTTTGAGCTTGTATCTTCCTCAAGCCTGGAAAGGATTGGTTCACCTCTTTATGTTTGGCAGCTTCAAGGCTTATTTTTGGGTGTTTTATTATTTCTCCCTCCTAAATTTTGTTTTGTATATAATGTTTGGGAATTTGTGGGAGCTTTGGGTTATGGATTACCCCACGAGCTATGGTAACCATCTACAGAGCTAGCAACAACCTCAAATATTAATTTTTTTATTTTATCATCTAATGAAGGTAAAAATAGCATGGGGCCCATCCTTCTCTTTCGAACTTCTGATCCTTCATGGATTTTTCTTTGGACAAATCACTTTACTCGGAAAATTTCCATAAAGTTAGCCTTTTTCACTCTTATCAAAATTCAATCAGCTCTAAAGAATTACATTGATATTTTTCCTTAGCCTTTTGAGCCATCTTTGTAACGTTCCCTAGCTTAATCGAGGAACATTACTACGCATAATACACATTAAATCAAAATTTCTCTCATTAATGCATTTCTTGTAGCTTACCAGGAACGATTTATACACATATTTAACCAGATTTTGATACCCATAATGAAATGCATCTACAATGTTCTAAATGAACATGAATGTAGCTATTAAACTCATTCACAATAGAAAATAAACCATCCACATACATAGAGTTAAGCACAACAATCAAACTCATGAAATAACTCATAAAATAGATAAACACTTATATTTTAAAACAATTGTGCAACCAACTGCTTGGGAAGGATGTTCCACACAACCATGCACTTGTTGTTCCATATCTCAACAACAAGTCACCCCCAAATTGGGGCTAGGAATCCACAAAAGAAGGGTGTCTCTCATAGTCCACTCACAGCTAAAAATCTCACAACACATTAGTATTATCCTTTAGCTATCCTATATTTCCTCCAGCTCACCCATAATCAAATGCATCTACAACGTTCTAAATGAACATGAATGCAGCTATTAAACTGATTCACATTAGAAAATAAACCATTCACATACACAGAGTTAAGCACAACAATTAAACTCATGAAATAACTCAAAAAATAGATAAACACTTATCTTTTAAAATACTTGTGAAACCAGTTGCTTGGGAAGGACATTCCACCCAACCATAGACTTGTTCCTCCAGATCTCAATAGCAAGTCACCCCCAAGCTGGGGTTAGGAATCCCTAAAAGAATGGCATCTCTCACAATCCACTCACGGCTCAAAATCTCACAACCCATTGGTATTCTCCTAAAGCTATCCTGAATTTCCTCGAGCTCTCTTCCTCTTGACATGCCCAACCTAAGGAATGTATCCTTTCACTACTCTTTGTCCATCAGGCATCCCATTCATTTATCAGGGTCTCTTTGGATCAAGTAATTGGGAATCTCTCTACTAGAAATTCAAGGGAACTCGATTCCAAGAAAACTACCATCAACAAACAACAAACACTTGTCATTACAATGAAAATCACTCAAAAGTTCACTCTTCATACCCGAAAACCTAGCTTTTCAATTTCCAGCTCTAAAACGCTCCAAAACCCCTCCAGCATGCTCATGAAATCGCCCAACCTTCTTTCTCTATCTCTAGTGTTCTTCTTTCCTACTCTCTGCTTGATGTTCATGCCAAAATTGAATGTGAAAATATGCCTAATCACCCCATATGAATTTGCTCTATTTTCCCAAGACAATTGGCTGATCACTCTACCCAATGTTGATTTCTTCACCCCATGATTCCAATAACTATGGGATGTGACTCTCACGCTCACCCTCTTACATGAGTTTAATGATTGGACTCTCATACTCTCAAACAGAAAATAGAAGTTTTCCCCAAATGATAATAAAATTCAGAGAATTGGGTTTGGATTAATACCCATAATTAATTTCCCCCTTGGACCCCTCTCAGGCACTCTCTTCTCTTGTGAAAAACTTAGACCCCATCTATGTCCATATTCCCAAAAGCTGGTATCACATTATATTTATTAAAATCATAAAATACATTTCTCATATTACATCGCTTGGCCATAGCCACATTCATATCTACATTATGCATTAATTAAAAGGGCGATTATAATGGGGATGTTACATTCCCCCTCCCTTACAATTTTCCATTTTGGCAGTTTTTTACAGTTTTTGAAGTCCCAAACTTTCGGGGTCATTTTGAGGCCCTAAACGACGTATTTTTGGACTTTTGGGGGGGCATAGATTGTTAACAACATTCATTAACCCTCGATGTAAGTTGTACTTCTCGGATAGACCTTTCTGACGAGGTATTGAATGCCCCAAATGGAGGTCGTATGCAAAATTTACACCCTCGAGAATTTGACGTATCAACTACCCCCATCGGGGCCCATAAATCTTTTGGCTTTTCATCTTCCGAGGTTAGGGTTTTGGATTTTCTTTATTTTAAAAAGGCATTTAGAACCCTATTGTAAACATCATCTTCTTGCGAATGAGCATGTTCATCACATCTCTCCTCAAAGATAAGCTACCACCATTCTAGCAAGTCCATTCACTCTGTGTTTTTACAGTTTTGTACATTTTGCTCATTAATAGAAATTGTGTATTACTATATATTTGTGCCTCTTGTCATATATCTAATATATCTTTGTTATATTATTGGGTCTCTTGCAATATCTCTATATATTTCTTTGTTATATATCTGCTCTCATTTCATGCTTAAAACAATCTGGATCAATAGCAGCATGACGAAATACATATACAAATTCACATCACACTACAATATTTAGAAAAGAAAGCAAAATTTTGCAATTTTTACCCTCCAACAGTAGCCCCAACCAAAATCTCATATTTGTTCTCAACTTGTTGCCCCGAGGAGTGTGCTCCCTTCACTGTCTTTAGTCTATCAAGATACACCATTCTTTTATCAGGGCTATTGGCACATGTGACCAAGAATTATGAGATGTGATTCTAGAAACTAGCTACCCAAAAATGGAGTCTTGCATTTTTAGCTTATGTTTTCTTCAAAATTGGAAAAAATTTGCAGGTATTCCTCCCACATTGTTTCTTCATGCTCCCATGTTGCATCTTCAGGACCGTAGCAAGTCCATTGAACCTTTACCAACCCTATGGCTTTGTTCCTGAGCACTTACTTTCTAGTCCAAGATGTGTATTGGTTCCACCCGAAAATCCCCTTCATTTTCAACCTACATCACAGTCCAATCAATTATGTGGTTAGAGTCAAGAACATATTTCTTTGATACATGAAATACATTATGCACTCTCATGGATGCAGGAAATACTAGAATTTATGCAACTAGCCCTATCTTCTCTAATATTTCAAAAGGCCCACAATATATTGTTGGCATCTTTGGGAAACAACCTAATCTTATCGAGCTTCTTTTCACTTTCAGGTTAAGGAATACATGTTTGCCCACTTTAAAATCCCTAAAAAAATTGTTCTTGTCTACATCAATTTTCTGTCTATCCTGGGCAACCTTTAAATTATGCTTAATTTTTGTCATTTTCTCTTCCATTTCTCTCAACAAATCTGGCCCAATGACAACTCTATCTATTGGGTTATCCCAGCTCACTAGTGTGTTACACTTCCTACCATACAATGCTTCAAATGAGATCAATTTAAATGAGGCTTGATACCCATTATTGTAAGCAAACTCTACTAAGTGGATGCGGTCTTTCTACTTTGAAGGCTCGTCCATCACATGCATTATGAACATGTCTTCAATTATTCTATTGGTCCTCTGTGTTTGTCTATCTGACTCTGGGTGATACATTGTACTGAGGTTTAAATTTGTTCCAAAGCCTTTCAACAAACCTTTCCAAAAACTGGATGTAAACTTTGGATCTCTATCTTAAACAATTGCCTTGGGCACTCCATGTAGCCTAACAACTTCCTTCATTTAAATCTTTGTAATGTTTGTTGCCTTGTGAGTAGTCTTCACTAGAATAAAATATGCAATGTTTATTAATTTATCCACCACCACAATGATGGAATCATGTTGTTTCACTGTGTTAGCACTGAGAGTCACCCTCAGATTGTGGGAGGATAAGCCCAGTACCCATCAGAGTTTTTTGTGGATGTTGGTTTTACATGAGTGGAGGTCAATGGACAAAATTCAATATATGAATGATGTTCAACACGGAACTGGACAAGAAATGCACAGGGAAGTGAGGGCCACATTAACTTCAAACAGTGAATTGAGTTTAAGTGTGAGCAGAGGGAAGACTTAGTGAGAAAGGTGAACAAGACTGCTATGAGCATCAGGGTTTCAAGCAGCTTGGAGAAGAAAAACTCAGACTCAAAATCACTCTTGAGCTCAAGCTTCAAACATTGAAATATGTCCAAACAACACAGTCACAACAACACAATGATCAAACCTACATCACAATGCAGCTACAACAACTCAATTGGATCCTCCATGCCCGAGCCATTCAGTGTAAGAGGGAAAAAGATAACAAGGGAGCTGACTAAAACTGGTCACGATACCACTGTAATCAAACCTACATTACAAGAGCATAACAAACCTCGACTGGATCCTCCATGCCCGAGTGTTTTAGCACAGTTTTTACAGAGAGGTGAAAAGAAGTTGACTTCTATTAACATGAAAGTCTCAAATTTGGTACATAACCAGAGAACAGTTTTGGCATCAAAACATTACAAAATAGGGAGCTCTGCTCAACCAGTTGACGATCTTAATAAAATATTAAAACTATCTATTTATACTTAGAACAATATGCCACTACCAAGAGTGTGACCTGGTCACTACAATCAAAGCTTTGCGCCGACGAGTTCTTCTGTCAAACTGAATGTGCAACCCTCTGTCAAACATGAGCTTAGATCAAAATGGGCTTTGCAGAAAAATCTGCCCATAGGGGTACCATGGTCTGATGGTTTCATCCCCATGGTTGGGCCTTCCATGCCTTCCATTTATGGAGTGAGTCGAGGTTTCAACCACCAGCTCTATTTTCATTAACTACCTTTTCTCGAGATTACAACACGACTTAATGCTCAGGGGGCGGTCACGCACTGCTCTTGGATAGGATGTTATACGAGCACATGATTGTGGGGCTGCTCAAAAGTGGTTTAGGTTTAGACCATTGTTGGGCCTGCAATCCATCACCTTTCACCACGTAGCACTTTCTCTTTACAGTGGTTTCAATTGCAGGACCGCTCAAGAAAATTATCGCCCGAGCTTGTCGCGTCCCCACAATGAACTATGGTCATAGATCTGGTCCTGATCTAAGATCTGGATGCACCTGCTAGATTTAGTGCTACTGCCAAGATTAACTACCCGCCAACTTTAGAATCCGCCAAACTGTGCCCTGGGGGATGGGGATGCTACTTTTGGCGTTGAACAATAATACCTCCTGGAGGATGATATGACGTGGAGGTTCGATGTCATCATGTTGATGCGTCATGAAAGAGAAGGGACACGTGTCACTAAGAAAGAAGCGAATAATATGCCAACGGCTGCCGGGACTGAGTACCACGTTTCATTGCTCGATAGGTGCCAGGTGTCATGACTGATGAGTATGCCACACGTCTACACTGATGACTGCCACGTACTCTCTTAAATCGACACCTGAGATCTCCCTCGGGTCTCCGAGCTTCGGGAAAATGAAAAGTCAAACTCATTTTTTCCCTGAAGCAAAACATCCGGAGTTAAGGATATGATGATGTGTGGCCTCCAGAGATCGACGACTAAGATCCCTTCATGGCTCCGAGCTTCAGACTTCTCAATAGTCAAACTTTATCTGCCCCAAGAAAATTCATCAGAGCTAGGGATCTGATGACGCGTGGCCCTTGGATTTGGACGGCTGAGATCCACTTCGGGTCTTCGGGCTCCGAGAGAATCAAAACTCAAATCTTGCTTACCTTCAGCTGCTTTTACCTGGAACTGTCAATCTATTGACCCACTTCCTCTTGAATCGAATGGTTGAGAATTACTTCAGGTCTCCGGACTCCGAGAATATCAAATCTCAAACATCCTCTGCCTTCAACTGCTTTTACCTTGAGCTATGGATCTATTGACGCATGGCCCCGCTGATGGATGGTCCAGATTCACTTTGGGCCTTCGACACTTCTGGCTTCGAGAGTTTGGCACTTCGACACTTTGGCCACTTCGGGACTTCGACCCTTTAGGACTTTGACTCTTCGACACTGCGAGACTTCGACCACTTCAGGACTTTGGGCACTTCGAGACTTCGGGAACTTCGGCACTTCGGGCTTCAGCTCTTCGGGAAATTCCCGCACTTCTCATTTCAAGATTCCCGAAACTCATTTCCCCGAACACTTGGATCTAATCCCACCTGTCCCCTTTAAGATCTACGGCTCATGCTTGTTTCGGGACTTCGTAATTATCCCTTCGGTATACTTGGTGCGATTTTGAGATTCTGAATACCATTGATCCACTGATCTAAACCCCTCGTGGGATCTCCATCATTGAAAACTTAACCTGCCTGATGTTTGCGTTTCAAGCCCGAAATAGACTGCCATGAAAGTTGTGCCTGGTGTCCATGGCTGCGGCTTGAGTGAACAAGGACTTGGATGACTTGTTGTGGCCTGGGGAAAACAGAGAGAATGGTGACTGAAACAAAGGAGACAAGCGTTCATCCTTAAAGAAAAAACAGAGAGGTTTAGGGCCAAGACTTACTTCGGGTAAGACATCAAGGGGAATGAGGGTGCTCGAACAAAAAGGGGCAAACACAAAATGACTTTAACAGTCGAAGGGGAAATTTTAAGATCTGGCCTGCGAAAAGGAGAGAGACAGGGAAAGGATACAGAGTTAGGTAGGAACCACAAAACCACAAGACTTTGACAAGTTCATGTGATAACATTTGGCTCCACAGGGGATGGCATGCTCCCTGTGAGCTACCAAGAACGTGCAGCTCCAGTGCCTTAGCTTTGGGTTATGGAGTCTCTTATTGAAAACGAAAAACTAAAAAAAATCAAAACAAAACAGGAGTGGTATTTACAATGGTGGAACGTCGGTCACAGCCTAAACAAAATATTTCTTCAGAAAATGCCCATTGACAGGGCCACCCAAACCCTCGGAATCCTCCAAGTTCTGCAATTTATAAGTGTTGTTCGGAAATGCCTCATAAATTTTGAAGGGATCAATCCACAAGGCTTCAAATTTTCCATGTTTTCCTTTGTCTTGTTTGGGGGAATCCCACTTGAGCACCATATCCCCCAGCTGGAAATTCTCCTTGCTCGCACTCTTGTCAAAAGCTTGTTTCATTCTCTGTTGATGGTCGTGTGCTTTATCAAGAAACTGCTCCTTGGTCTATTGCAATTATACCAACTGTAGTATCCTCTTGACCATGTCATCAAGTTCTCCTTGGTAGTCCTGGAGGAACTTTGCCACAAGAAAAGCAAGCTAAGTAGGAAAGATTGCCTCAATGCCATACGCCGGCTGGAAAGGGGAAATTCCTAGTGATCTTTTGTGGTAACTATGTCAGCCCATAATGCAAACTTCAGCTTTGAATCCCATGCTTTCTTGTTCTCTTCTAACAGCTTCTTAATGATCTTTATGAGGCTCTTGTGAGAATACTCTGTTAATCCATTTCCCTTAGGGTAGTAGGGAGTAGAGTGGACTAGTGTGATCCCATATTGCTCACAAAAATTAATTAATGGCTCAGCCCTGAAAGAGGCG
>ML803822.1:94951-117112 GCA_009831015.1 Picea engelmannii | reverse complement strand
ATTCTACTAAGTTGGGGCTGACATGACAATCTTCACCAACAATCTCAGTTTGTTGATTTTATGAATCTATATTCATGAAATTTACCCCCAATGCCTTGCAATTCGACTCAGTCAATAACCTGGATAAACCTAGGCATTTCACCAATTTGGTAGGTTTTATTTCAAGGTCAAACTCCGTAATTTTGGCAATCCACTTGTTTCTCTTCCCATCAATATCAGGTTGGATCAGAATCTCCTTTACTGAGGCCGAGGGGACATATGCAATAATTTTTTAATGCATAATATAGGCCCTGAAAGCCTTGAGGGATTTCACCAAAGCATAAGCTTGCTTCTCCATGATATCATATAATGTTTCTACATCTCTCAGTGCTCTGTTAAAAAAGGACATAGGTTTCTCTAACCCTTCTACATTTCTTTGTAACAAAACAGCAGCCAGTGTATCAGATGAAGTGAAGGAAAATATCAGAAATTCCTTGGAATAGTCTAGGTTGATGAGCCCAGGTGCTTTAGTGAGTGCCCTCTTGATTTGGTTGAATGAATCTCTGGACTCAGCAGTCCATTTCACTTCATTCCCCTCCTGAGCATGGTTGTAATGTATTTAACCAACTCAACAAAATTAGAAATGAACCTTCTCAGAAAATTGATTTTTCCCAAGAAAGATTGAACCTCTTTCCTGGATCTAGGAAGAGACAAGGACTAGATGGCCTCCACTCTGCTTGTATCAATCTTGACCCCTTCAGTTGACACAATATGCCCTAACAATTTTCCCTCTTGCATGGCAAATAAAGATTTCTTAGGATTGAGCAAAAGGCCAAACCTTCAACACTTCAAGAAGACTTTATTTAGCTGGTGACAATGTTCTTCATCAGACTTGGAGAATAGTATAATGCCATCCAGATAGATGATGACAAATTTGTCCTTTTCTCCAATGAAAGCGATGTCCATCACTCGCTAGAAGGTCACTTCTACATTCATCAATCCAAAGGGAATTTTAGCATACATGAACGTGCCCCAAGGAGTCGTGAAATTTGTCTTCTCTCTAACTTTAGGAAAGGCATGGATCTGGTTGTACCTATAGAAACCATCGACCATAGACATCATGGACGAACCCATCACTCTCTGCAAAATGTACTCCATTTTTGGCAAGGGGTGATTATCATTTTTGGAGCTTCTGTTCAAATTTATGAAATCAACACAAAAACTTGATTTCCCCATTCTTCTTCCGGACAGGCGCCAAATTAGCCACCCACTCTGAAAATCTCAAAGGGATGATGATCTGTGCATCCAGCAGCTTCTTGACTTATTTTTCCATAATCAGCAGCAACATGGGATCTATTTGTCTAAGCTTCTACTTGAAAGGTTTGTCATCTTCTTTCAAAGGGATTTTGTGTTCAATGATGTTGGTGTCATATGTTCTCAAATCCTCGTATGTCCAAGCAAAAACATCAGCAAACTCCTTCAAGAGTCTGACATATTCAACCCTTTGTTCTTTTGACAAGCTGCTAGACAATTTGACCCATTTGGGATCCTCCATTCCCAAATTGCATTTAGTCACATCAACCTCTTCAGTTGATCCTTCAACCTTTACAGCAACATCATTTCTGTCAAACAATCTCTCTAAAGGGACAAGCACCTTTGGAATATGGTTGCTAGGAAACTGAACAATATGATGGTTAGCAATCTTATTCATAAAAACATCAGGATGAGGGCTTTCTTCATAATCTTGATCCTGGTCGATATGCATATCAGAAAATTTATCCACGGTCTCAAGGAATTTATTTATCTCAATATCATCCTCAAATACCTTCCAATGTTTGGCGTTGTCAAGAATAGAGGGTCTGTATTTTATCTCCACCTCATAGTTGAGTTTGGGGGGCAAAGGGACCTTAAAATTACTTGCTGAGATCGCCAAGGAATCTGCCACAAAGTTCTCCTCCCTTGGAACAAATGAAATATTAAAAGCCAAGAAGAAACTGTCAATCATATCCCATACCTCATTTCTATAGGCCCTTAACCTTGGGTGCTTAGCCTGATACAGATTTCTAACTTGATGAACAATCAACTCAATGTCTCCAAACAATGTTAGCTCCTCAATTTTCATGTATTTGGCAGCTCTCAAACCCAAGACAAGAGCCTCATATTCTGCCATGTTTTTTGTTTCAAATTCCAACTTGTAGGACAGAGATATGGTCTCTTGGGTGGGGGGAATAAAAAATACTCCAGCACCAACATTTTCCTTAGAAGAGGCTCCATCAAAAAACATTTTCCACACAGAGGTCTTAGGGGGAGGCTCTTTGCAAAAGGCAATAGGTTGCTTTCTTATTTCAATAGGAGGTTGAGGAACATCATAGCGTTGTAAAATACTGGTTCCTAAATCAGTATCAACTTAGAAAATGGGGTGGTTGATGGGATTGGTTTCATCACTGATAATGTAGGCAAGTTGTGCTTATCTATAAAGCCTTCTATGTTCCCCTCTGAACACAGGAATGGTGGCATATGACAAATCCATCTGCAAAGTTCCCCCTAGTCTTTTGATCCATGATCTAGACAAAAGCATCCCAAACTTAGGAGGAACATCAGTTACCACTATATCCATGACCACACTCTTCATTAGCAATTGGAATAAGGAGACGGCTAGGTCTTTAATAATCCTGAGGCATTTCACTTTCCTAGAATCGAATGAATACAGGTCATGGTAGGTTTTTGTAACTTCCAACCCCAACTCATCCATGACAATTTTAGGCATAATATTGTGAGATGCTCCTAAATCCTTCAATCAATTGTGCAACACCTTATCATGGATGTTCAATGATGTATAACAGGGAGGTGAGGAATCATCTCTATCCTCTACCAAAGGGCCTAGTATAACAGTTGGCTTTTCATCTTGAAGGTTGACTGAGTCTGTGGGATGAGATGAAGGTTCGGGCTACCACAATTTGGAGAGGCACCTTCTAAAGTTCTCAAACTCGATCAACCCCGAAAGAGGTACGGGGATCCTAATATTTTGAAATTCCTGCTCTAAGATATATGAGGAGGGAGGCTTAAGAATATCCTTCACTTCTGGGTAAGGCTTTTGACCACTGATGGGGGGTATTGCACCTTCTTTTCTTTACTGTTGTCTGCCACCTCTTTAGCAGGCTTCTCATTCTGGTAGGCTGGTCAAAAATATCAAGCTTCCCCTCTTTCTTTTTTGACCTCAGATTATATCTATTTGGATGATTTCTAGCCTTTTCCCCTTTGTTCGACTCATTTATTTGATTATCCATGAGACTCCTCATATGCAGCTTGGGTTAAATGAGGAAATTAGGAGGTGTCCCCAAGACAATGAATTTTAGGATCAACCTCTTCCTCCTCTCCTTCTTCGTCGGTAACAAGGTTATTTTGGAGAGGAGATTGACTTTTCTAATAATCTCTATCTTTGTTTCTTTGATCTCTTTGATTGATTTGGGGGGCATTGTTTGGTCTTTTGAAGCTATCCCTATTATCATCATTTTGGGGATACCTATATCTCTGCTTTGCTTCTAAATTCAACCTTTCCACCTCAGCAAAAAGTGATTTTATCAGCCTGGTGCTTTCATCTTCTGGGGGGTGGGCAGTAGAGGAATCAGAGGTTGAAGCCTCAGATTTACCTCTTCTCTTGTCTCTATCAGATTTTCTCTTGAGTTTGTCTACTGCCAGTAGATTAGATTCTACTTCAAGGGTTGCATCTTTCATATGAACCAATGAGGTGGCCCTTCTCTCGCTCAACAGGAGGTAAAACTCAGGGTCAAAAGCACTGGCATAGGTAACCTTGGTTGAGGTTTCAGTAGGTTTTGTTTCCAGGGGAATCTTACCATACATCCTATTGAATCTTTTTGAGAAATCTGAAACAGATTCCCCTTCTTTCCTCTTAAGCGCCCCAAACTCTGTAATATAATAAAGAAAATATTTTTTATCCCCCCAATGTCTTAAAAATGCATCATCTGGTGCTTGAATCCCATCAATAGATCTGGGGGCCAAGCCCCTAAACCATTTCCTAGCCTCACCATTAAGGCTATGGATAAAAACTCTCATCCATACATCCTGATTCGAGATATCATGATTATCTGCAAAACTGTAAAAGGCTTCAAGGTGTTCCTCTCCAGTTATGTTTTCCTCCCCCGTGAACTTGGGCAACACCTTAAGGTAGCCTTCAGCCGGGAGATCATTCAAAAGTTGAGGTAAGACGAGAGGGGCGTATCTAGCAACCACTATGTCATCCATTCTATCTCTAGGCGGATTAGCACCTGCCATTGGGATGTGAACTGGAGGAGAACTAGGAGGACATGGAGTTGGGATAGGTACGACTGTAGTTGTGTGTCTAGGAGAAATAGGCAATGACTGAGTGTTGGGGGAAAACGTTACAGGGCTCGAGGGGACATAAGTTTCCCCTTCTGTAAATGCAGCAAATCTAAGAGGGGACTGCCACGTACTCTCTTAAATCA
This sequence comes from Picea engelmannii, assembly GCA_009831015.1. Lineage (NCBI taxonomy): Eukaryota > Viridiplantae > Streptophyta > Pinopsida > Pinales > Pinaceae > Picea > Picea engelmannii. The sequence continues at coordinate 112,649 of ML803822.1, read as the reverse complement.
ATGACTGAGATCTCCTTCGGGACTCTGGGCTCTGGGAAAATGAAAACTCAAACTTATTTTTTCCCTGAAGAAAAACATCTGGAGTTAAGGATCTGACGACATGTGGCCTCCAGAGATCGACGGTTGAGATCCCTTCTTAGCTCTGGGCTTCAGACTTCTCAATAGTCAAACTTTATTTGCCCCAAGAAAATTCATCGGAGCTAGGGATCTGATTTGAGGGAGCTCCGGGAGGATCAAAACTCAAATCTCACTTACCTTCAGTTGCTTTTACCTGGAGTTGTCAATCTGTTGACATGCGTCCTCTTGAATCGAACGACCAAGAATTACTTCGGGTCTCCGGACTCCAGGAAAATCAAATCTCAAACCTCCTCTTCCTTCAACTACTTTTACCCGAAGCTATGGATCCGCTAATGCATGGCCCCGCCGATGGATGGTCTAGATTCACTTCGGGCCTTCGACACTTCTGGCTTCAGGATTTCAACGCTTCGGCACTTTAGGACTTCGGGCACTTCGGCCCTTTGGGAAATTTGCGCACTTCTCATTTCAAGACTCTCGAAGCTCATTTCCCTGAACACTTGGATCGAATGCCACCTGTCACCTTTAAGATCTACGGCTCATGCTTGTTTCGAGACTTCGGAATTTTCCCTTCACTATACTTGGTGCAATTTTGAGATTCTGAATACCCGCGAGCCATTGTTCTGAACTCCTCATGGGATCTTCGTCGTTGAAAATTGAACCCACCTACTGCTTGTGTTTCAAGCCCGAAATAGACTACCATGAAAGTTGTGCCTCATGACCATGGTTGCGGCCTGAGTGAGGACGACTTGTTGTGGGTTGGGGAAAACAGAGAGAATAGTGACTGAAACAAAGGAGAAAAGTGTTCATCCTTAGAGAAAAAACTGAGAGGTTTAGGGCCAAGATTTCCTTCGAGTAAGACGTCAAGGGGAATCAGGGCGCTCAAACAAAATGGGGCAAACAAAAAACGACTTTAACAGTCGAAGGGGAAAATTCAAGATGTGGCCTGTGAAAAGGAGAGATACAGGGAAAGGATACATACATAGGTAGGAACCACAAAACCACAAGACTCTGACAAGTTCATGTGATAACACATTATTCTGCGCAGCTTTGTAATAAAATCAATTGTAACCACTTCCCATTTCCATTCAGGAATGGGAAATGGTTATAGCAACCATGTTGGATGTTTATGCTATATCTTCACTTTTTGGCATTCTAGACACCTGACTATGTAATTAACCACTTATTTCTTCATTCCTGGCCAAAAGTATTGACTTCTCACAACTGTAATTGTTTTCTGATATCCTGGATGTCTAGAATAGGGTACATTGTTCATTTCCCTCATCATTATATTTTTCAACTCTCTTAAATTCGGCACATATATTTTCCCTATGTACATGAGAACTCCATCCTCTTTCAACTCATAATAATTAGTTGTATGTTGTAAAATGTCTTGTTGTAATGTTTCTTTTATTTTTAAATATTGTTGATTTGAATTTGTAGTTTCTAGAATTTTGTCTTTTAAATATATGTTGAACAAGCTTATCGCTGAAATATGAATTTCATGAGCCCTTCTGCTGAGTGCATCAGCCACCTAATTAGGCTGATTTTCACATTCATTTTTGTCATGAACAACAACCAAAAAGTAGGAAAGAAGAGCACTAGAGCTAGAGCAAGAAAGCGGGGCAAATTCAAGAGCTTGTTGGAGCATTTTTGGAGCAATTTGAGTTGGAAATTGAAGAGCCAAGTTGTCAAGCCTAAAGATTGAATTGCTAAGTGATTTGCACTGTAACAACAAGCGTTTTTTGTTGGTTGCTGGTATTTTTTCTGGCAGTGAATTCCCTTGAGTTCCCAGCAGAGAGATTCCTAGTTACCTAAGCTAGAGAGATTCCTAATTACCTAAGCCAGAGAGACCCTAATAAATGAATGGGACACCTGATGGACTGAGAGTAGTGAAGGGGTACATTCCTTGGGTTGGGCAGGTCAAGAGGAAGCGAGTTGGAGGAAATTCAGGATAGTTGTAGGAGAATACCAGTGGGTTGTGAGATTTTGAGTTATGAGTGAACTGTGAGAGGCACCTTTCTTTTGATATTTGGAAAAACAATTCTATGGTTGGGTGGAACTTCCTTCACAAGCAATTGGTTGCACAAGTGTTTATCTATTTTATGAGTTATTTCATGACTTTAATTGTTGTTCTTAACTATGTGTATGTGAAGGGTTTATTTTTTTATGTAAATGAGTTTAATAGTTGCATTCATGTTCATTTAGAACGTTGTAGATGCATTTCATTATGGGTATCAGAATCTAGTTAAATGTGTATATAATTCGTACTTGGTAAGATACGGGAAATGAGATAGTGAGAAAAAAATTGATTTTATGTGTATTTCACGTAGCAATGTTCCTCGGTTAAGCTGGGGAATGTTACATAATGGATGAGATTTTTCCTTTGAGTGAAAAATATTTTTTGTACGGGACAACGTTGGAGAAGAGAATTTGTGTGATTTAACAATGTCATGACCACCATGGAGACCATGTTCAAGTGATTCCTCACGGCCCTAGCTTTCCATCGAGATCTCATTTTCTTGTTTTGGGCATTGGGATCAAGATTTTTTCCTTCTGGAAGACAGTGCTCAACAACAGTTGATCGAGCCTCCGTGTGGATTTCTAGTTGTTGATCTATAGTTTGTATCATTTCTTTATCCCACATGCATTAGAGAATGTTTGGATAACCGATTTGTATTCAAAACCGATCCCTTTGTCACTGGTGTGTGAAGCACAGAGAGCCACAAAACCCTGCAAAGCTTGCACATAATGAAACTTTTGGTTGTCAGGACCCCACAAGGAAAGCCATCATCGGACTGGAAATCATTTAGGAACAAAAGGGAACATGGTAGTGATCTTCCTGGTGGCCAATGGTCGATGGTATGTAGGGAACCGGATAGAAATGCACAAGATGACAAGTGGTCAGGTGGTTTGGTATCCCGACGGACTAGACCGGAGCAGAGGGGCCAAGAGTTGCGAGGAATATTGTGCGTGGTGTTCGGTGTCCCGATGGAATGGTGGGTCATTGTTCCGATGGAATGTTAGGTCGGTGTTCCGGTGGAATGGTGGGTAGGTATTGTGGTGTACCAAATCGAATTTGGAAAGGAGTTGAATGCAAGGCTTGAGTGTGGTGGACCGAACCGAACCGAGAGTAGGTTGGCAAGAGTTGATAGAAGGTGTTCTCATGAGTGGCCTGGCAGCCAAAGTCTATCAACCAAACCGGATTCGAGGCACATAGAAGCTAGAATATGGGAAGCATTCCCCAATGATCGGTCAATCGGTGGCCAAATCCATATCAGTGCCACATCCATGTCATGTCAGTGCCACGTCAACAGATTGCCACGTAGGAAAGATTGTCCTACAATTTCAAAAAAAAAAAAAACCTGGAACCATTTTCTTATTTTGGCCATAACTAGAGAAGATTAAGTCATATTGAGATGAAAATTCCGAGTTTCATCCGCAGTAAGGAGATTTACAAAAATGTCAAAGAGGGCCACTTCCCATTTCTACTTGGATTTGTCAGGAATTGCAAACTAGTGGTTTTTAGAGATCTAGGTCTAGATAATTGGTAGAGGTCCAGATTAAGTTGAAATTCTTGGAGTGGGGTCGAGAAATCAGACATTAAAATAACCCATGAAGGAATTGAATAAATTCTAAGGGGTTTGGAATGGGGATGCTAAAATAGGGCAATATCCACTATTCTTGACCAGTTTTGGGATTTTCAGAGGAAAAGGGTCCCTAGATGGAAAAAATGAAAAAAAATATTTAGTCAAAAAATTGTATACTCGTTAAGACAAACAACTTTGGTTTAGTGAAATTTTTCCATAAATGCATAGTTTGGGAGATAGCCAGTTTGGCTAAAAAATCTAAGTGTGGAAAAATGGATGAAAAAGGACAAAGTTGTTTCCATATTGTTGCAATTTTTTACTGGAGCATCAGATTGGCAATCTGAGAGTTTTATGAATTCCCTGCCATCACTATTATCTATGTCTCATACAAAAGTTTCATGTGTTCCTGACAGATTTACTTCCACAAGTGATAAAAGTCGGTGTCCAAGATTAATTGCACTAGAATGAAAAGTATACAAAAAGGGGTAAAATAGCAATACTCAATTGACAATAAATTTCTACTCGTAATTGATAATTGAGCAAGAAAGAAGTCGTTGGAAATATCTTGGAGACGATAATCCATCTATCAACCTAGAAAGTTGTCATGAGAAATATAAGTTACAATCAACGCAAAATAAGATGATTAGTGGCATTGAAGAGCAAAAAGAATTATGCATTCTTTTTCCAAAATTGTGTATGTATATAGATTTTTCTATCTAACATAAATTTATTTGCATGCACATTTATTGTAGAATTTAGAGGTGTAGGAAGGCGGTTTGATTTCTTTTATGAGAACCACAATCATGGAAGATGCCCAAGGGTCCTATGGTCACAAAGAGRAATCCATAGGTCTGCATGTCAGCATGGGAAATGTTGATATAGAGTCTAATGGAAGAAGAGACATGGGAGAGCATGTAACTATGAGGAGCTTGCATAGAGAAGTGCAGAGCTATAGGCTTGATAATGAAAATATTATGAAGTCTYTGGAAGAGATACTTCAGAGTTCGAATATGTTGCAAAGGCAAGCCAATAAGGACTCTGGCACAAAGAAAGAAGTCAGTGCTAGACGAGTGTCAACATCCAAATCCCAGAGCAGAAGAGATGAGCATGGAAGTGTCAGGTAGTCAAGGAGCGTGAGCGGGCACTATCATTCCCCAGAGCAATCCACTAGGAGAGCTCATGCCAGTTCAGGGCCAGGGAGCAGCCCAAGTGTATCTCATGTCAAGAGATAGAGGAGAAGGCATGAGGGAGACATCTTGCAAGGTGAACTCAGAAATATCAAGCCACCTACTTTCTATGTTGAGCACAAGAAGGGAGAAAAGGTCGAGGCATGGCTATTGGAAATGAAGAAATATTTTCAGCTACATGATTATCCCTCTAAGGTAGAAATAAGAATTGCAACCTACCACTTGCAAGGAAAGATAGCCATGTGGTGGGATCAACTTAAGCAAGACAAGCACCTTGATGAGAAGAAGATCTCATGGAGGCGGTTCAAAAGATATTTCCAAGAGAAATATTTGTCTGAGCATGAAAGAGTTCTTTGAACTCAAGCTGGGAAGAATGACAATGGATGAATATGAGAAAATATTCTTTTAATTGTTGATGTCTGTGGACTTCATAAAGAATGAGAAGGTCAAAATCTAAATATTTTTGAGAGGGTTACCCTCCTTCTACAGTGACAAGATATAATATGATAACCCCAGGACTTTGGAGGAAGACATAAGGAGAGAAAAACATCTATTTTAGCAGAGCAGAGAGAGGATAGTCTTCCAAATGAATTGGAATGACAAGATGAAGGGTAAGAAAGAGAAAAGGTAGAAAGGTTTTAAGCCACCCTTTTTCAAGAACAACTCCCAAGCAAATCAACAAGGACAGTCATACCAAAATGAGCCTAGGATAACATATTCATTTGGGAAAAGGCCAAGATACCAAATTGTATAATGTTGGAGATGTGAGGGAAATCACTTATATAGGGACTGCCCTCACAAACGTGAGAGAATGCATACTTTTCACAACATTCAAGAGGTTGAAATAGTTAAAAGAGTGTGACAAGAGTTATGTTACACATGACTTGGAAATAACATCCATTGTACATGCATTAAAAATGTGGAGACTTTACCTCATGGGTCGAATATTTGAGTTAAGAACGGACCATTGTGGTCTGAAGCATTTGTTTGGACAACCAACATTAAATTCCAGACAAACTAGATCGATGTAATTTCTAAGTGAATATGACTTTGAAATTAAGCATATGAAAGGTAAGGAAAATCAGGTGGTTGATGCACTCAGCAGAAGGGCTCATGAAATTCATATTTCAACCATCAACATGCTCATCATAGATTTAAATGACAAAATTCTAGAAGCTACAAATTCAGATCAACAATATTTAAAAATAAAAGAAACATTACAACGAGGCATTTCACAACAGAAAACTAATTATTATGAGTTGAAAGAGGATGAAATTATCATGTACAAAGGGAAAATATATGTCTCAAATTTAGGAGAGCTGGAAAATATAGTGATGAGGGAAATGCACAATGTACCCTATGTTGGACACCCAAGATATCAAAAAACAATTGCATTTGTGATAAACCAATACTTTGGCCAGGAATGAAGAAATAAGTGGTTAATTACATAGCCAGGTGTCTAGAATGCCAAAAAGTGTAGATAGAGCATAGAAATCCAACAGAGCTGCTACACCATTGCCCATTCCTGAGAGGAAATGGGAGGTTGTTACAATTGATTTATTGAAAAGTTGCCAAGAACAGTGAAGCAACATGATTCCATCATGGTGGTCATGGATAAATTAACAAAGTTTGCACATTTTATTCCTATGAAGACTACACACAAGGAAGCAAACATTGTAGAGATTTACATGAAGGAAGTTGTCAAGCTACATGGAGTGCCCAAGGCAATTGTTTCAGAAAGAGATACAAAGTTCACATCCAATTTATGGAAAGGTTTTTTCAAAGGCTTTGGAACAAATTTGAACCTCAGTACAACGTATCACCCAGAGTCAGACGAGAAAATAGAGAGGACCAATAGAATAATTAAAGACATGCTCATAATGTATGTGATGGACCAACCATCAAAGTGGGAAGACTACATCCACTTAGTAGAGTTTGCTTGCAATAATGGGTATCAAACCTCATTTAAATTGATCCCATTTGAAGCATTGCATGCCAGGAAGTGTAACACACCAATGAGATGGGATAACCCCACAGACAGAGTTGTCATTAGGTCAAATTTGTTGAGAGAAATGGAAGAGTAGGTGACAAAGATTAAGCATAATTTAAAGGTTGCCCAAGATAGGAAAAAAAATTATGCAGATAAGAACATAGTTTTCAATGATTTTAAAGTGGGTGAACATGTATTTCTTAAAATGAAAGTGAAAAGAAGTTCGATAAGATTAGGTTGTTACCTAAAGCTGGCAAAAAAATATTGTGGGCCTTTTGAAATATTAGAGAAGATGGGGCCAATTGCATACATGCTAACATTGCCTCCATCCATGAGAGTGCATAATGTATTTCATGTATCATTATTAAATAAATATGTGCCTGACACTAACCACATAAATGATTGAAGTATGATCCAGGTGGGAAAAGAAGGGGATTTTCTAGTGGAACCAGTACGCATACTGGACCAGAAAGTCAAAGTGCTCAAGAACAAAGCCATAGGGATGCTAAAGGTTCAATGGACCTGCTACATTTCTAAAGATGCAAATAGAAGAAGAAAAAAGAAGTTGAAAATGCAAGACTCCATTTTTGGGCAACTAGTTTACGGAACCACAACTCATAATTCTTGGTCACTTGTGTTGATAGCCCTGATAAAATAATGGTGCAACCCGATGGACAGAAGGAAATGAAGGGGGCACATTCCTTGGGTCAACAAGTTGAGAAGAAATATTAGATTTTGGTTGGGACTATTTTTGGAGGGTTAAAATTGCAAAATTTTGCTTTCTTTTCTTTATATTGTACTGTGATGTAAATTTGTATATGTATTTCGGAATGGTGTTGTGCACCGAGGATGGTTCACAATTGTATTAGAGGGGGAATGTAACATCCCCACTATAATCTCCAGTTTAATTAATGCATAATGTAGATATGAATGTGGTTATGGCTAAGTGATGCATTATGTGAAATGTATTTTCTAATTTTAATAAATATAATGTGATACCAGCTGCTAGGAATATTGACAGAGATGGGGGTTGCATTTTCCACAAGAGAAGAGAGTGCCTAAGAGGGGTCCAAGGGGAAAATTAATTATGGGTATTAATTCAAACCCAATTTTTTGAATTTTATTATCATTTGGGGAAAACTTCTATTTTTTGTTTGAGTATATGAGAGCCCAATCATTAAACTCATGTAATAAGGTGGGTGTGAGAGTCACATCCCATAATTATTGGAAGCATGGGGCTGAAGCAATCAGCATTGGGCAGAGTGAGAAGTCAATTATATTGGGAAAATAGAGGATATTTGTATGGGGGGATTAGGCAGATTTTCACATTTAGTTTTGGCATGAACAACAAGAACATAGCAGGAAAGAAGAACACTATAGCTAGTGAAAGAAGGTTTGGTGAATTCAAGAACATGTTGGAGCGTTTTGGAGTTGGAAATTGAAAACACAGGTTGTCAGGCCTAAAGAGTGAACTCCTAAGTGAGTTGCATTGTAACAACAAGTGTTTGTTGTTGTTTGTTGGTAGTTTTTTTGGCAATGAGTTCTCTTGAGTTCCCAACAGAGAGATTCCTAGTTACCTAATCCAGATAGACCCAAATAAATAAATGGGATGCCCAATGGACTAAGAGTAGTGAAAGGATACATTACTTGGGTTGGGAAGGTCAAGAGGAAGAGAGTTGGAGGAAATTCAGGATAGTTGCAGGAGAATACCAGTGGGTTGTGAGATTTTGAGTTGTGAGTGGACTGTGAGAGGCACCCTTATTTTGTGGATTCCTAGCCCTAGTTCGGGGGTGACTCGTTGTTGAGATATAGAACAACAATTCTATGGTTGGGTGGAATGTCCTTCCTAAGCAATTGGTTGCGCAAGTGTTTTGAAAGAAAAGTGTTTATCTATTTTATGTGTTATTTCACGAGTTTAATTATTGTGCTTAAATTTGTGTATGTGAATGGTTTATTTTTTGTTGTGAATGAGTTTAATAGCTAAATTCATGTTCATTTAGAATGTTGTAGATGCATTTCATTATGAGTGTCAGATTTTAGTTAAACATGTGTACAAATCGTAGCTGGTAGCTACAGGAAATGAATTAGTGAGAAAATTTTCAATTTTATCTATATTTCACGTAGTAATGTTCCTCGATTAAACTGGGGAACCTTACAATATTGGCCTTTCGAAGTCTTCAAAACTTGTAAAAACTTTATTTTTCGTATCACATAGAAACTTGTTTTATTCGTGCCATATCACATTGAAGTCTGTTTTTATTTTGATACACTGCATTGCACCAACTTTGTCTTTGTCGTGACAAAGAGACAAACTTCATTTAAAAACAAATCACCATATCACATAGCTTGAATTTTCCCTTCCCTATGCTATATCGCACAAAAGATGATTTTAAGCGTGACACGTTGCCTTGGACGAAGTTTTTCCCTTCTATGGTGTATCACACCCAAAAAACAATCTTGTGCAATACATCACATCTCCCCAAGTTTTGAATCATTGTGGCAAACTTTCTTTATCACGCCTCATCAAAGTTTCCTTGCACACAATACAATGATGTGACCATGATGTGACATTATTTAAACTTTTTAAAAAGGATCAAAAGTGTCAAAAGGGGTTTGGGGTTATAAAAACAAATGTTCCCCTTATTTCTTCAACATTTCACCATTTCACTTGTCATTTTCTCACCCACGTTCCTCCTCAAGTGCACCAAACCCACTGCATGACATCTCAAGATGATCAACGATCGAATCACTATACAAACCCACACCAAAAGCTCACCAATCAACTTTTGTTAGGTTTGTATTCATCCCCAAAGGTCTAGGAAGGTTCTTGTGTTTTCAATTTCCAAAAAATTAAAGGGAACCCACCCTAACCAACATCCTCATGCCACATGGATTTTGAGATTCCCTAAGAAACTTAATTAAATGTATTAATTAAAGGTTTCCTTGTGCCCACTTGTCCCAATCCTTTTGTATGGCCATATTAGGGAATGTTTCTCCCTCTCCTGGGGAAACCTTTGTTTTTGGTTGGTCGAATCTCCCTTTCACACCCATAAATATCCTTGATGTACCTTGGATGTCGCTCAAAGGGAAAGAGGTGTGTTCCATTCTCTAAACCAAAGCCCCGCATTGGGGAATTATCCTCTCTTATCAAACTCAACCAAGTCATATCCAATTTTTGAGAACCAATCTGTTACGCTACTTGAACACCGAAAATAGGGAAAGTAGCATGCTCGATAGTTGGAATCACTAGTAGTCCATAACTTATCTCGTGCTAAAACTGTGAGGAGGAAGCATACCATTAGCCCCAACTAACCACGTCACATGACCTCAACCTGTTTATTTGAAAGATTGATTAATTGATTGATACAATGGTGAGGCACAATCGCACTTTTCCCAATCCCACTAACATCCAAAGTAGCAATTCTAATCCTCAATCCCAACTTAGCTTGCATTCAGATTTATGACTCAATTAACAATGAAACAATGTCAATCAACCCCTTTTCAAAGAATGTTTAGTTTAGGGGGAACCATCAAGATATCACCTTCAAATGTAGAAATCTTCTCTCTTAAAGATGGCCACCATCAATAGATAATAAATTTTTGAATCCTTTGTTATTTGGCTCCACAAATGGATTTATATCTTTAAAAAAAAAAAAAACAATGCTAATGTGTGATGTTGTTGACATGGATGAGTTGCAAGATCATGATATGGCTTCCAAGAAGGCCAACAAGGGAAAAGACCCTATCATTGAAGTGAGACTAGGTCAAGAGGAGGAGGAAGAAGTAGATGTTGGTGACCCAGGACCAACATACGATGACACAAGATGTTGCATGGATTATGGTAGTATCTACAAATGAGGTGATATATACCAAATGTTCCAAGAAGATACATATCTAATGATGACTCTCCTCCCTGGTGAAACCAACCTAGATGAGGGAGTTTACATGGCAATTAAACTCTTCCATCGACACACCTTATTGTATTTCCTTGCGTAGAGGCCATATCATGGATCATCAATTGAATTGACGTGGATAAAAAGCTGGCCAAAGATACAAACAGTAAATCAATCACATCATTTAGTACCTTTGTCATACACAAATACTACAAACTCCCCAAAACAAAGGTCGACCTCACTGAAGAATGGATGTTGCAATTTGCATATGACTTTAGAGAAGTGACGAAGAGTTGGTGGGTGCTTAGGAAGATATTCAAGGCAAGGAGAACAAGAACTTATCCGACGAACCTTTTTAGGGCCCCTTACAAGAATGTTGTATCCCTATTGAACATATTATATGGGGTAGAAGATGCTCTGAATTTCAAATAATTGTGTGTGTCATTGATATAGACAATTACCAAAAATAACATAATGTTCAATTGGGCAACCATTCTCATCGCTTCTCTAGAACAGGTCATCTTGGCAGTCAAACACATAGCTCATGGGACACACCCAACATTTCACATGGCATCTTACCTACTAGACGTCATCGATGTGATCACGCTTTCCCACGTATGGGCTAGTAATGGAAATTCAGTGAACCCCCTTTGCACAATATACTGTCAAGATCTATGGGAGCACAAATATTGAATACACTGCCACAAAATCTATGAACAAATTATGACTCCCTTATATCAGTTGTTGTTTTGCACCCCATCACAGTGTATGCCAAAAAAGGTGATGCAAGCATTGAGAAAATTAAGTGATCGGTAGGTAACAGAGAAGGGGACATACATCTAAGTATACAGAGCCACAAAAGCTCCCCATTTTCTCCCCAGGCTTACACCAGATGAGTTGGGTCTCCAAGAGGTTACGTATCACACTCTAGTACATAGAGTCTGAGGAGATTTAGCATGAGCTAAAAAGTTACCATGGCCCTTGCTTCCCTTCTATGTGGGATCATACAACTTTAAGGACAACAATGAGGCAACAACAAAAGCAGAAACCTTGGAACATTTCCATTTTGGGGAAGAAGATTCCACGGGCATGACCCCCTAGACATTGTCAGTCAACACTACAAGTTCTACAAGTACATGTGGTCATACCATAATGAAGTCTAGCAAGAGGAAGAACTCTATAGGAGAGCCATTAAATATGATGATGTCATGTTTAGAATGGGAGGCAACTCCATGCATAAAAAAGACAAGTTTCAAAAGGAATTCCTAGAAAGAGAAAGGGCAATAAAGGAAGCTCTAGCCAAAAAAAAAAAAATTGGAGAAAGACGTTGAAGCACTTTAGCAAGAACAAGATGTTACGGCCAAGAAAGAAGCATATGGGAAGAAATAAGAAGAAGAGGAGACAAAGAAGAGAGAGGAAGAACATCAAAGAATAAGAAAAGAGAAAAAGGAGAAATTGAAGCAAGAAGAAGAAGAAATGCTTAACAAATAAGAAGATAAGAAAGCTCAAGAGGAGGTACAAGATACAAATCCAATGGAAATTGGGCCATCAAAGAATTCCATTGGTACTTTAGGAACTGCTCTAACAGGGGGCCATTTCCCTCTTGGTAAGCTTGGATTGGTTGAATTCACCCTTCCAAATCCGAAAGAGTAGCAAGTCTCGATTATTTTATTTTTGACAAAGCAAAGGGAAGGAATGGTAAGGAAATCCCGAAAAAAAACTTACAATACCATGAGCACCAACTTTCTTTGTTTCTATAGAGACCCCACTCGTCATGGATACCAGAAGAGACCTTATAGACTTAGCTTCAACAAGAGCGACGTTCTAGTAAGCTACAAAGTAGAATGTTAAAAGAATGGCACAAGAAATTGAAGAATATAAGGTAATAATCCAAGACCTTGAGTAGGAATTCAGACACTACAAGGTTAATAGGAACAACGTCACTGAGTTCAAAGCTTATGCATATGAATTGTAGGAAGAGCTAGGGACAACATTGAGGTAGTTGTACACCAGCCTAAGAGAGTTCCAAGACTTGTCTATTAGTTGTTAGCATTGCTAAACACAATCAAGAACAAAAAATTAGAGTTGCATGGAGTTCATTTGGCCATGGATGAGCTAGAAAGGTGGTAGGAGGAAGATCCAAATATACCTCCAAATCTGCCCAAAATGATAGATAAGGAGAACCATATTAATTATGCGCACTTAGCAACTAGTAGAGAACAAGGTCAATGTTGGAAAAAGACATATATGCATCCATCAACAATTGTACATGCTTACATATAATTGCCACACCTCCCCGAGCTCGAAGATATGAGTGTGCCCAGACCTATAGAACAAGTTTTGGTAGAATTAGAAGACCATATTCTCTCTAGATGGATCCTCATTAGGATGGTCACTCAAGTTAGTAAATAAGTTTTAAAAGAGCACATAGTGGGGCCATCAAGAGATATTAATTTTATCAATTCATTTTTTAGTACACTAAAAAGGCATATGGGCCCCATGACTCGAGATGTAGCCACATATGAAGTCTCCCTAGAAAAATGGATCTTTAAGCGAGGGTTGGGAATCTCTTGCCAACGTGAATTTTTGGAAACATATATTGAATATAAAGCTCAAGGTAGGATATAATGTTTTTGGGAATAATATATAATTATTTAAGGTTTAAGAAAAGGACAAAATAGAAGAATTCCAAAGGTTGTAACTGTCAAAGGCAATGCAAACATTCCCAAGAAACAATTGCATCCTGCAAGATATATATGTCCAAAAGTACCTTGTATCAAGGGCTATTGTTTTTTGTAATTTTGAGAACAACTTCAAAGAATTTTCATGAGAATCCCTCAAGGCCATTTTTTTAGGAGTAAATGGTGTTGTGTGATTGACTTGTTGTGAACTACTTCCAATGTTAGTATTTGTCATCTGCACCATTGTAAGGTTCTATTGTTCATGTGTCGATTATTATTCTGTGAATATTATGGCTTTGCTTTCAGGTTAATTTTCTGATATTTGTTGTTCTGAACTGGTATATAGATGGTTGTGAATGACTTGTTGTTCTAGACTAATATGTTCATATTTATGTGTTTTTATTTATCATTAACAACCAATTGTTTGGAAGTGCAAGCAAGAATTTATAATTTACCTTTGAATTGCTTCATTAGTTTTTCTCCTAGCTAGGATCATATTATAATAGTTTGTTTTATGCACTTAGATTAATCACATACTGCATATTGCACTTAGCATTTCCATCACCACCCCCACTCATTTTAGTAATGACTCTTGGGCCAAAATCCGAACAGGTCTCCTATCCCAAATGGTGTGAGGTCTAATTGGGACTTTACATTAGGGAGTACCCCTATTTGTTGAAGGGAACTTTTCCCTTGTCTATGTCCTCATAGGGAAATTCAGGAAATGTACATAGTTTTGTGTAGACATGAATACTTCATAAATAGCAATATGACGTCCATATTCTTGGAAAAAACTAAGGTCTGTGAAAATGAGCATCAATGCATTTCTCAAAATCCAATGATTGTGGATACCCTCCTTGCAAAAAAAAAGAACAAATTCAAGTCTTGGAAGTAGAATGTTTAATGTTGAGGAATATGGTCTACAATCTTAATAAGGGCTCTTAATCTATTGCTTCTAATTTTAGAATGTCAATGACTTATGTCACTGACAAACTCTGGGAAGAGGAAACAACCCATCACATAGTTGAAGACATGGACTTGCACAATCGAGAATCATAACCTACTAATATTGTTCAAGATGAGGCGCACAACAAGCATGTCATTTATTAGTATCATATTTTATTACGTTATATAAAATATTTTTGATTTTGGGTGTCTTTTAAAATTTATACCGTTAAAAAAATAAAATCATTTACGAACGATGATATAGACTTTTATATACTATACACATATTGCTTGATAGTTATGTTGATTTTTGTTTTAAGAAACAACATCTTTTTTTATTCTGACCGCTACAACTTATTTTTAATACAAAATATTATTTATTTTTGTTAAAGAACAAAAATATTTATTTTTTTTACATAAATATGAATATTGTTTAGTTATAACATAATTCAATCCCAATATAGTAATTTCCTTGAATGAAAATACATTTACACATCAAAAATAAGATTTTTAAACTTATTTTTTTAATAAAAAATAAAAAATTTAAACTTACTTTTTAAATAAAAATAAGATTTTTAAACTTATTTTTTTAATAAAATTAACGGGAAAATTGTTTAAAATTTTTTTTGGGAGAATAAGTCATTATCGTAAAGAAAAGAGCAAAATAATAAATCATGTTAAAGTTTTTAAAATAATTATTTTTTCTACCATTAAATTGTCAAAAAGCTTTAAAAAGACAAGGTAAAAACTTTACCATTTATATACCATAATCAATCAACACTTTAAAAACTCTTATATCCCCAAATTTGTATAGCAAATGCTCTCCACCTTGGTCTCGAGGCCATTTGTGTAACACTATGAAAATTAATATGTTAAATTTATGCCAATCTAATACTATATATATATGGGGTAGGGATGCAACATATGGATAACTTTATAATGATGTTAATCTAGAGACCAACTAGAATCACTTGTTTCTTTAGAAATGATTGAGGTGGATCATTTTTATCTTCTTATTTTTATATATTAAAAATTATACTCTAAGGTGGTTTATTTTAGCAATAAATTAAATAAGTTGGAGGAAAAAATGTTTTAATAATAGGTCTTTATCTTAATATTTTTGAAGTTTTAAGTACTAGTTTTGCTAGTAAAATTTTCATGTGTGAAATCCACATAAGTCTTAGGATCCATTCTTGTTAAGGTTTTTGGGGTTACGAATGGTTTCTAATCAAGAGGTTGATCCATCATTTATATGGAAATTATAAGGAAAATATGGGAGATTCTCTACAAAGCCATTTATTCGAAAAAAGAATAAAAATCTTGATACTTTTAAACGCTTTTCCATCAACATTTTAGGTGATAAACACATTTAGTGTGAAGATGGAGTACATAATGTGTGGAACTTACAATGGAAGTTTATACCTTTGGAGACTAACATTTATGTTACAAACACTAAAGAAGTGGATATAATCTTCATATTCAATGTCATTATTCCTCAGAGACCTACTCGACTAATCACAATGAGAAATTTCTCTCATTTCCATGAGTTGGTTGAGAATAAACTATCAAATTCTTGCCACCTAAAAGCATCTAGACTTTTAACTCTAAACACATGACCAACTTTCCTAAGAAAGACCACTTTATTTTCATCCTCTTACATTGTATGGAGAAGGTGGTCAATTAAGAGCTACCCAAAAACTCTTATCTAATATGGATATGGAATATGTTATTTAACTTAATTCCATTAAATATCTCATAGTAATTCAACTCTATAAGCATTGCCCTTTTCAAAAGTACGACATTGAAAAACTCGTAGAAAGACTCTTAGAAGTAAGAATTTTACATCTCAATAAAATCCCTCGTGTTGTCCATATTTTCCCAACAATTATTTTTTACCTCTTATCACACAAGTATTCATTATAAGGTACTCATTTTTCCTACTAGGGAAAACTATTTCCCATGGTTCATATTGAATGCTTCTAGATTTTTTTATTTTTTTTTGAGATTGACATTCATTTTAAATACCACCATATACGTGACTCAAAATACAAAAGAAGATCACATTCAATTTAATGAGGACATTTCCAATTCAAAGTGATGTCATCCAAACCATGCATTGTCCAACCAACACATTATGCATGAAACTATGTATTGTCCAACCAATACATTAAGCATAAAAGAATAATATTTTATGTAAATATTTCCATAAATATGTTCAAGTCTTTTTTATAATAATCTCATATATAATAATAAAAATTAACATATCCCCCAGATGGGGTGTCATCGGGATCGACGAGCGTATGAACAGTTGGGCAGACACCAAGCCACAACCCACGCCACACCACGCCAACGCAGCCTGCACTTACCTCGAACTTTAATCCATGCATTTAAATCCTCGATCGACGTACCCTCGCATTCATTTGCACACATAACAGTTTAATGCAATGGAGCTCTAGCTCGCAGAGATGGTAAATGTGATGGTATGGATGCATACCCAGTCCCATCATCTGCCTCAGATCAATGGTTTTTGGCCTGCGAAAGGAAAACCCATGGCTCATTTGCGTTATCTGCCTCTCCCGCCTCGCACTCATCCACCAGTCTGCATTCTTCTTTGGCTCTGGTTCGAGCTTTCTCCTACGCTCCATCGCCGCTTCAAGATCCTTCTATGGTTCTCTCCCTCCCCTCCTCTCCTGGTGATAGTCTCAATGCCTCGCCAACGAGGTAAGTCTAAGCATGGGGTTGCCTCGTATGCAACGAGAGGTCGAGGCTCGAGGGATCGTGGCAGGCAAGCTCCTCAGAGCTTGCCTCAGGTTCCTGTTCGCACCTCCACTCTGGAGCTCCCCCCTGACCTTGTCCATGCCTCCTCTCTGGAGCACCCTCATGACCGTGCCACCACACCAGATTTACCTCATTTGTCCTCTCCATATGCTTGCAGAGTTGAGTGGTTCGATAGGTTTGGCAATTCTCTCGGCTTCGCCCCAAAGATCTGTTGAAATAATGTAACTGTGAAGAGCATTCTTATTATTTTGTTATTGGATTAAATCCCCATTGTGGATTAATCATGTCATTATCATTATTTTTATTATTAGGTTAATCCCCATTGAGGATTAACTAAGTCGGTAATTGTATAAGGACCAAATCCCCTTTTGCGGATTGGTCATCGGACAATTATAATGTAAAGAATAAGAAGTCGTCCCCAGCAGTTATATTAAATGGGCCAGATTTAATTAAAGGTGGATTTATCCACCCAGTGAGAGAGGTCGGCCCTGCCAGGATGGTGACTCTTCACACGTGCCAGTTTTGTATAAATAAGAGGCTAGCGCCTCACTTCTAACTC
>ML803822.1:77370-89068 GCA_009831015.1 Picea engelmannii | reverse complement strand
GCGAGTAGCCGTCACATCTCTTCTCATAGATAAGCTACCACCATTCTAGCGAGTCTTTCACTCTGTACTTTTACAGTCTCTGTACATTTATTTCATTAATAGAAATCGTGTATTACTGTATCTCTGCATCTCTGATATATTTCTGTTATATTACTGGATATACGCGATATCTCTGTGCATTTCTTTATTATATCTCCACTCTCATTTCGTGCCGAAAATAATCCGGATCATCCCTCCACCCTCCGCTCCCCCCAGCCCGACCGCCTCTCCCTCTTCTTCATCCTCCCCTCTCCCCTCTCCCGCCTCCCCCTCTTCATCCTCTGATGCTCCACCACCCCCTTCGCCCCCAATTGCTTGTTCTCGGTGCGATGGGATGGATATTTTGAAGAATTCTTTGGTTTTCATCAAGAGCTCAATCATGGACATCAAGTGCACCATCAAGAAGTTGCAAAATAGGGATGACAATCGGGTTCATCGTGAGAAGCTTCTGGAGTCTCTTCTTTGGGATCTCTGGTATACCATCCCAGACACAGGGACTCTGGGTAAGGACACTGCACAGAGCCAACGAAAAGAACGGAGGCCCGACCTCAGCTCTGGATAAGCCCAACTTTCTCAGGTTTCTCAAGTTTTTTATGTCTCCAGACAGTTTAGTTTACAGGGTTCCCGCCCTGCGTGGCATCCTAGTTCTAGGAGTAGCACATTTTTTTATTTTTTTATTTTTTGAATTTTGCATGGATAATTGAAAACTCCACGACCATGTGGAAACATTGGTTTCCCACCAGGATGATGCTGCCATGGACTCTCGGGACACTCCGACATCTGTAACTTTTTCTCTTTAGTGGGATATAATATATTTTCCTAACGTACAAAAAAAAATAAAAATTAACATAGCATTTGGAGTATTTAAATATTATATCAATCACTCTATAATAACATGAGCTATGTAACAATTTAAATGTGAATTTGGAAAGAATGTTCAAAAAGACTTTTGCAACATTATCTTTATAAAGGGTGTTAATATTGATTATATATATATTACATCCATCCATTCAAGATTGGAAAGTATTTAAGACCCTCGAGAAGCTTCATAAATTTGTAAGTTAATAAGACTTTATCATATGTTTATAAGAAAATTTTCCATCAATATTGCCCATTCACTTATTTACTTCACTAAATAGTATATCTTTTGTTAGTTAGGTGATGCATATCGGGACTTAGTTAATCTAGAGGAAGTCATTTTTCATGTGATAATTCTTGGATATATGATTGATTTCACATTGGTCCTTGTCATCGAGTGTGGTGCTTCTTGATTTGGATTTGGTGTACTACTTTCATAAGATTGTAGATCCATTGCCTTTAAGAGTAGGGAGTTGGATTGCAAAGAAAGGCGTATACCACATACAATAAATAAATGTTGGTTATGTTTCATCATTGCAGTGGATTAATGACATCGATTTCTCCTCACTAATAATTTCTTTGTCAAATTTGAATTGTAAAGAAAGGTGTATACCACACTCAATAAAGAAATGTTGGTCATACTTCATCATTGCAGTGGATTAGTGGCATCGATTTCTCCTCACTAACAAGTTATTTGTCAAAATCGATAGTGTTGATTTTAAGCATTTACGAACTCAAAGTATGCTTGATATATGAGAAACAAAAATGGACCAAACAAGATTCAAGTTGATGAAGTTGATGTCATATATAAGAAGAGTAAGGAGAACATGGTTGCATATACTCTATTGTAGTGGAATGAGCCACCTACCTTCAATGTCATTTCAATTAGTGAGCCTACCTAGGTTTTAGACCTCCTTGAATATTACATAATTGACCATGCCATAGTTCAACTCCATCTAGACATTATACTTGGAAAAAAGTGACAACCCTGTAAAGTAAAAAATTATATCATCCTCTTCAAAAACCATCTCTATTTGGATTGTGGCTATCTTCTTACACAGATGCCACTTAAGCATGGGCACACACCCCTTGTGCCAAGCACATGGGTTTAAAATAAGTATAAGAATATCTTGTTCAACTTTTATTAGCACAAAATGAAGCTTGATATTGGGAAGTTTGTGGTAAAATTTGGCACTCACCAATGTAACAAGGTGGAAACTATTTCTTATCCTAGTCACAACAAACCCAATGCCATTATATTTGTGATGATTGATTGTTTAATTATGTACATTCCATTCATTTGACTACCAATTTTATAGCTTGCAAGCTTATAGATTTATTCTTAAAACATGTTTATAAGCTCTATGCTCTCCCTTGTCACATCATTAGTGATTAAGATCCCAAGTTTGTAACGAATTTTTGGCAAGATCTTTTCAAACTTACCAAGGTCACCTTCAAAGGTGAGTATTTCCTATCAACCTTATACTGATGGGAAATCTAAGAAAGTTATAAGCACATTGATGGGTATTTTTGGATGTGTACAAAGGTCAAGCAAACCAAATGGGTGGGGTGGTTGTATTCTATTGATTTAAAGTATAATACTATATATCACTATGTAACCAATATGACCCCCTTTAAGGCATTATATGGATATGAACCTCCATTGCCCGAGGATTGGATGAACCAAAATGTGAGACTCCCTAAAAAAATTGACAATCTTTAAGAAGTACATGGTATCTTCACGAACATTTTAAGGGAGAACTTGGCCATGACAACAAACAAGATTAAATAATAATCTAACCAACACCATATAGAAAGCCACATTGAACATGTATATGCTTTTTGTGTGTTTCCAACCCTACAAGAAATCAAGTCTCAACCAATGATAAGATTAAGATTCAAGCCAAGTTTTAAGGTCCATGTAAAGTGAAAGAAAAAAAGGGTGGCATGGCTTGTGCATTGAGCATTCTTAATAAGGTCATCATATTCCATAACACCTTAAACATTTTTTGTCTATAGAAGAATGTAGGTAATGAGATAGTTGTTTGAATAGAGCTTCTTGTCACCAATGAAGACAACAAGTTGATACTAGAACCACATGGCATCCATGAGCGAGGGAAAGAAACAAAATTGTGACTATGAGATTAAATGGAAGGGCCTTCTAGTTGAAGATGCAACTTGGGAGCCCCTATATTATAAGAAACACTCACTTCATCTCTCTCTTTATTGCAAGTGGTCATCTACCAAAACAAAAAGAGTGATCCTTTTTCATTCCACACATTAGAAGACATAGACAAAATTGGTATACATTGAATTATTTTTTGTGAATAAAGTGGTTTGGGGTCCAAATCTTGTCACTCTTGCAATAATGGCCTTATCATAGAGTATGCCCATAATTTCTTTATAACCACACCCTAACAATCATCCTAAATGCCAAAATGCAATTTACATTATCAAAATTTGTCAATCTAGTGCTCTCTCTCTCTCTCTCTCTCACTCTAGATAAGTAGATATAGATTCGAATGTATGCTTTTGCAATTTTTGAGCTATTACACTACATGATGTTTTGGACTTATAGTATGATATAAGTGCACCTTTTGAGTCATTTCAACGTAATTTTTAACACATGCTCTTGTTGTTTTGGCCTTCTGACTTTGGGGTCAAAGATTTATAAGGGGAATACATGTTGCATACCTCAACACAACATTGTTATATGAAATTAGACTCTATATGAACTATATTATATGGAATACATGAGCTATATTGTATGGAAGTTCACAGTTCATAATTATCTTTTATTCTTTGTCTTTTTCTGGTATAACATTTCAATGATTGTAAAATATGATATAATAAGGGTGTAAATACTCTTATTAATGGCTTGTACTTAAAACTAGGGTTTCTCTGTCTTTTTTTATAAATAAGGCCCCCCTCTCGTGAGTAAGTTTTACTTGAGAAATCTAATTAAGAAAACTTTAATTGGAGCGCTCTTCTCCATATATTTGTGTCTATAGTTACAGTATGTTTGGGTGTGCATGGGCCACCACTATTTTTTTTTCGTTATTTGAGCTTTACTATCTCAAATATTCTAGGAGATGCAATAGTAGTTGTCATTTTGGACACAGTCACATTGCACATATTAATTGGTTGTCCTAGTTGTCTCCTTCCATCTTTTGTAAGTCTAGTTAAAAATTGAAATTTTAAGATTGGCATTGGGATATTTGTTTAACTTGGATGGTGGTCATTAACACACCCCTATTAACGTACTCCAATTCTTAGAGATGGAAAGGATTATCGAGTGATCCTCTCCATATCCATTTCCATGTGAAAGTAGCTTTACAATTTCTAACGCCTTTTTCTAGTTGTCCTTCTAAAGAACTTAACTATTAGTACATGAGACATTTTCCTAATTCCTAATTAAGGTCGTGTAGGTGGTCATGTTTCATAGCCACCTTCACAACCGTATGTAAAACTCGATTCTAGAAAATATGAAATTCAAGTAGGCTACTTAAATACAACATTATAAAAAGTGACATTGATGTGGGACAACACAAATGACTATAATGCTTGGCCCTAAGACAAGAAGTTAATACCCACTCACTTGATAACATCAACAAGCAAGATGACACTATCATGATACACCACCTCTCGAAAGTGTGGATGGTGGGAGTGAAGATGTACATTTTAACTGCACACCTTCAAACCCCACCCCCAATCATTAATGACATGGATTTCATATATTACATCATCAATGATTTAGCACATAATGCTCAAATATACCTTTTACCCATTGAAGAAACAACATTTCATTCACTCACATGATCTAAGCAATATTATTTTAACAATGATATACCACATCAAAAATATTATTGAGTGAATTTTAATGAGTGGAGGGAGATTGAGGACACTAGGGTAGAGTTTAGGGAAGTGTCTAAACTCTCTTCCATTGTGCACATGGATATGAAGAAAGATGGAGGGAACTAGTAAGGTTTTCAACCATGACAACAAAATCAACAAACAAATGGTCTTGTATAACAAGAATTAAATTCATAAGTCTAGAGGGTGACGTATTTATAAGCCAAAGATCTTGATTAAGATCCACTAGATTGAGGACTTTGAAGAGTATTAACTAACGACAAAATAAAATATTTTTTAAAGATGAATGGTGTTGGTATCTTGTTGAACACTCTATTATGGTGTTTTGGTAAGATCCATATTCATGGATAAAAGATCTTGAATTCCAATCTTCCATGTGGAACTATTGCATCGTGATAACTATTTATATAGGAATAAAAATATAAATGATGTCGACACCATATCGAACATCCAGGGATATTGTTTTGAAGGAGGATTCATATCCATAGGTAAAAAGTTTTGAGTTCCACTCCTCAAATGATTAATTGCATCACAACAACTCTCTATATAAGAATCAAAAGATTTATAATGGGGTACATTGTTGAATGCCTCGGTCTAGTGTTTTGGTTAAGGATCCATATCCACGGGTAAAATATCTCGAGTTCCAGCCAACTAAGTGGTGTTGTTACATTGGGACAACTTCATATACATGAATAAAAAGATCTATAACATGGGTACTTTTTTTGTGTGTGAGTAAGCTTTTGTTTTCTTTATATTATATAAAAGACATAATGTACACAGATTCATGACCTGAGCAATTTTTCTCAAAAATTGGCTAGCTAGAGGGCTTGTCGACCTGCCCAAAGGGAAACCAGGTCGACATATTAAACTGAGACTATATATTCTTAAAATTTCCATAGTGTTGTCAAGGGTCAAAACGTGGTAAAATTGATAGTCGGAAAGTAAAGAAGAATGAAACCCATCATTTTGTAGGAGTTGGAGACCACGTCTTCTTTTGATGCAACTTTTGAAGAGTGAGCAGGATTATTTCCCTTCTTGCTTCTGATCGGCACAATGATCGAGACACTAATGAGACCAACCATCTGTCTACCAATCCACCAATGAGACCTATCAAGAGATAAAATACTCAACAAATAATAAATTCAAAAACACCCCCAAGCAAGCCTGAAGATAAGCGGGTTTCTCTTGTCAAATTACAATATCATATCAATGTAGGGGAGGAGAGGTCCTTTTGGCTAAGTCTCTAACATTCTTGTTTGAGATCAGTATTGTCTAGAGAGTTCTAGTCAATATCTGTGATGTCAGAGCAGTTGGACACCCCTTCATTGACAATATAATCAACAAGTTTATTGGTGTCTCTTCTTACATGAGAAGGAATGGTGGCACAAGCTTCTATTAAGAGGTGTTGAAGTTGCTCAAGAGTGTCCTATGGAGGCCAGTGCTTGGAGATTTTCCAAGGTGGTGAACCATTTTGGAGGTGAATCAACATGTTTATGATGAGTTGTGAGTCACCTTCCACGAAGAGTTTGGAATAATTCTATTGGTTGGCTATTTTTAATCCGTTAAGGAGTGCCCAGAGCTCTACCGCATTATTGGAGCTTATGCCTAGGCTACCATAATAAATTCTAAAAAATTTCCCCATGGAGTTGTGAAAGACTCCTCCATACCCAACATCTCTGATAATGCCCTTTGCATCCCCATCAAAATTAAGTTTGATAACATGATGACGTGGAGTGGACCAAGTTAGGGGGGAGGAGAGATGAGGCCCCCATAATGATCGACAACAGTTGAGATTCCATCTTGAGAAGATCATTTTCTCTCTGGGATTATATTTGACATTCGCTTCATTCGAAGATGGAGATTTAATTGTTTCAAGAATGCTTTTCTATATGTGATCCCAAACCATTGTTAACGAATGCTCCTCATTTTTTAAGATGCAACGATTTCTCTCCTTCCAAGTTTATCACATCACAAAGCCTGGGAAGAGCTGCCAAACCCTATTTAGGATGGGGTTTTGAAAGCCAATGGTCTTCCAAGTGGCTAGGGTATCATGTACACTATCCATGTGATGATCTGATTGTCTAAATATCAAAGCACCCCGATCCCTAAGTTGACTGATGAAGGGACAAGCATTTAGCAGGTGTTCCTTAGATTCCTCTACTTGTTTGCAAAGAATGAAGAATCCTGGACCCACAAATCCCTGACATGTCAGTTGGTCCCAAGTCAGAATTTTTCCATGCACTGTTCGCCATAAGAAGAAGACCACCTTTGGACAGGGATTGGAGTACCATATTTTGGCCCATATGTCTTTTTCCAATATCTATGCATGGTTAGTTGCCAAGATTTAAGATTCCTTGAGATTGAAGAATCCACCGAGCTTGTGACCCAATTGGAGCTTGTTAGGCTTATTCGAGAGTTCACTTTTACATGCTAGGAGATCCTTTTTCAGCTCTGAGAATTTTTGCATGTGCTAAAGGGGAATGTGGTCTGGATTTATAGCCCAGATTTGCTAGTTTGTGGAAGACTCTTGAGTATGCCATTACTGATGTACAAGCTTGCCATGACTAATTTGAATGGTATATTTGAGAGGATGATGCACTATAGAGGATTGGAGCTTGGGAAGTTGTTACCACGAGTCTTCCCAGAATAGGGATGATTTATCATCATGTACTTCCCAAAAACTATGATTTTGAATGAGGTGTTTATTCTACTAAGTCATATTCCAGATAAGTGATCATGTGTCATTTCCATCCATTTTGATGGGCTCAATGTCTGTGATATGATTGGCATATTTGAGTTTCCATACTTCACTCCAAAGATCACGTTTTCTTTGAATCCATCTCCACCATATTTTGGCACCAAAAACTTTGTTTAAGAGCCCGGGATCCCAAAGTCTCAGACCTCCTTTTGCTTTAGGCAAGCAGAGGGTATTCCAAGAGACTGAGGCCCATTTATTGTCCTCCTTAAATCCATGCGAGAGAAAAATCCCCTTAATAGATTGAGTGGAATTGATGATTCACTTGGGGGAAGTGTTATGCACCTGGTTATGTAATATTAAGCAGAAACAAGAATATAACACAAATTACCAACAAAACAATAGAATGTAGAGAATAACACACAAAAATGATTCCTTTATTGAAATGAGAGCAATGTTCACTTGTTTCTTTGAGGGAAGAACCTCCAGCAAAGCAACGCTCCATTACAATGATTCTCGAGACAAGGCTTTCTCATGCCTCCTACTCTTATTTATACTAATTTTATCTTCTAAAGAACAATCTGGAGGAAGATCTTTTTAAAAGCGGAAGCTTATATTAGGTCTTCTCACATTGACTTGTTCATATTTATTAAATAGGCCTATTAACTAATGCCAGCCTTTATTACATGGAAAATATATTATTCTATCTATGTGAGGGGTTAAGGAGGTTAGGTCCCTAACGTGCCCTCCCCCTTAAAAAGAGCCTTGTCCTCAAGGCTTAAGATGAGGAATTTTTTGTAGAATAGTAGTCGACTCCCAGGTGGCATCTTCTGGTGGAGTATCCTTCCCTTGAACTAACACCTCCTGGATGGTGCGCTGACAGTGACGACGCTCTCAATGGTCCAATACGGCTTATGGCTACAACTAAATGGAACCTTCTTCATCCAACTCTCGTAGATTGGTTTGAGCATGGAACTTGGTGCCAATCACTATATTTAGGAAAGAGACATGAAAAACAAGATGTAGCTTGGAGTTGCTAGGCATAGCTAACTGATAGGCCACTAGCCCCACACATTTGAGAATAGTATAAGGACCATAAAATTTGGGGGCCAGTTTCTGACACTATTGAGATTTAGGCGAAGACTTCTTGTACAGTTGGAGACAAAGAAACACTTGGTACCCTTCCATTAATTGACGTTCAGAATGACCCTGATCTGCTTGTTGCTTCATGCGGTTCTGAGCCATGACCAAATTTTCTTTGAGAGTATGGAGAATGGTCATGCGGACTATAAGATTACGGTCAACCTTCTGAACCTTGGAGACGCCTGGCATGTATGGGAGAATCGATGGTGGATTTTGTCCATAGACTGCTTCAAAGGGAGTCATTCGAGTGGTCGTATGGTAAGAGGTGTTGTACCACCATTCGGCTAAGGGAAACCACTAAACCCATTGATGTTGTCGGTCGGATGTAAAACACCTCGAATATGTTTCTAGACACTTGTTGGTCACTTTTGTTTGGCCATCTCTATGGGTATGATAGGTTGTACTAAGTTGCAATTAGGTTCCTTGGAGCTTGAATAATTCTTGCCAGAAATTGCTCGTAAAAGTTGGATCACGATCAGAAACAATAGAATGAGGCATTCCATGGAGTTTGAAGATATTATCCATAAAAATTTGAGCCACTATAGATGTTGTGAAAGGTGTTGAAGAGAACATAAATGAGCATATTTGGAGAGATGATCCATTACCACCATGATGGTTGACTTATTTCCTGATTTGGGTAAGCCCATAGTGAAATCCATAGAAATATCCATCCAAATAGTAGGTGGAATTGGAAGCAGTTGGAGTGTGCCAAGAGTTTTGACAGTCTCTCCCTTATTGCATTGAAATATATCACATTATGCCACAAAGGTGTGGATGTCTTGTTTCATACCGTCCGAGAAGAAAAAGCGTTTGACCCTTTCATAAGTTTTGGTAAAACCTAAATTCCCTGTCGTAGGAGAAGCATGAAACTTAGAGAGCACCTTGGATTTAAGGGCCGACTATTTGCTTAAATATAGACAACCTTTATAGCGAAACTCTTCATTGTGCCAAGAGTACCTTGGAGCAACTTGAGAATCCTATTGCAGTTTTGGGATGAGGCTAGAGATTTTGGGGTCTTGTAACCATTCCTGGCGAATAGCCTAAAGCTAGTCAACGACAATGAATGAGAGGGAAAAGAGGGACCATTCTTCTTCATATTTCCTGGAAAGAGCATCAACCACTAAATTTTATTTTCCCTTTTTGTAAATGATCTCATAATCATATCCAAACAACTTGGTCACTCATTTTTGTTTCTTTGGGGATGAAATTGGTTGTTCCAGGAAGTACTTGAGGCTTTGATGGTCCGTTTTAATTTGGAAACATTGTCCCAATAGATAAGGGCGTCAAAGATCCACTGCATGCAAAATAACCATAATTTATTTTTTCACAGATCTATTGGCCCAAATGTCTCTCTGACTAATGTTTATTGGTGAAAGCCAAAGGTCATCCATCTTGCATGAGGACTACCCTAATTCCTCTCCCTGATGTCTCACATTCCATAACAAAGGTCTTGGTGAAATCAGGTAGGGCCAGTACAAGAGTAGTGCACATAACTTCCTTCAAGGCTTCGAAGGATTATTGTGTTGCTGGAGTCCAACTGAAGGCATTCTTTTCAAAGAGAGTGGTTAGGGGGGACGCAAATTTTCCATAATTTTGAACAAACCTACGATAATAGCTCGTTAAATCCAGGAAACCATGTAGAATTTTAAATGTTTTAGGGTGAGGTCGATTGAACATAGCTTCAATTTTCTTAGGATCCACCCTTACACCATCCTTGCCAAAAATATGACCCAGGTACTCAACTTCAGAGACGTCATAAGAACATTTAGACTGTTTGAGGAAAAGTTTGTGCTTGGAGAGGAGATAGAGAACTTGATATACATGGGTGAGAAGGGTTGGCCACGTTTTACTATGATGAGAATATCTTCAAAGAAAACTAACACAAAGTGAAGGAGGAAAGCACGAAAGACATGATTCATGAGACTTTCAAAAGTGGAGGGAGCATTACAAAGACCAAAGGACATGACCAAGAACTCATAGTGGCCCTCATGAGTGTGAAATGGTGTCTTGGGGATGTCTTCCTCTTTCATACGTATCTGGTGGTAGCCAAAATGGAGGTCAAGTTTGGTAAAGTATTGAGCCCCACTGAGTTCATCCAGAAGGTCATCTATGATGGCAATGGGGAATTTGTCCTTGATGGTAAGTTTGTTGAGGGCATGAAAATCAAGGCACATGCACTGAGTGCCTTCCTTCTTGAGGGCCATGCCAACAATGAAAGAATAGGGGTTGGTACTAGGACGGATAAGACCCGCTTCTAACAATTCCTGGACAATTTTCTCAATTTCATTTTTTTGAGCAAAGGGATGACGATAAGGGTGAACATTGGGAGGAAGACTGTTTGGTATTAAAGGAATGGAATGATCATGGTCACCTCGTTAGGGGGGAAGGCCCTGAGGGGGTTTGGAAAATAGTGTGATGGCATGCAAGGATAGCTGGAAGGTCGGGGTGTATCGGAGGTGTCTCATTTGCTTGAATGGAATGGAGTTGGGAAATGATGCCAGAATGACCTTTTTTGAGTAACTTTTCCATGTGGTGGGAACTGATGATCTTCGAAGATCCTACTGTAATGCCTTGGAATTTATATTGATGGCCTTCCTATTAGAATTGCATGGTTAACTCCTTAAAATCCATGAATATGGGTCCTAAGGTGCGTAACCATTCCGCACCAAGCACAATGTCACAACCACCCATGTCAATAGAAAACATGTGAGATTTTAGGTTATTCTGACCAATTTGTAGGTACACATTTTCACAACGGCCTCCACATTTCATGGAACCACCATTGGCAATCATGATTTGAAAATTGTTGACAACATGGATACAACAATTGAATTCTTGGGCAAGGTGACGATGAATGAAATTATGAGTGTTTTCATTGTCAACTAGGATTATGACTTTCATGTGCTTAATGTAACCAACCAATTAAAGGGTTTTAGGAGCAGAAAAACCAGTGAGAGCATGCAGTGAAATCAATGGTTCAACTTTGGGAGGATTAGAGAGCGGTGTAATATCATCGGTTGGGGGTAGCATCGCTTCAGGTGAAACATGTGTTGGAGCATAATCCTAACTTACATTAGTTTATACCTATAT